>JAODAL010021552.1:0-66817 GCA_025379985.1 Phyllomedusa bahiana | reverse complement strand
GTCAACCCACCCTTGTTCACCTGGAGTAACAGGCTTTTAATAAGCCTCCAGAGACCTACCAGAAGCCTGTCCTGGAATGCAGGAATGGCCACCCACTAGAGATGGGCGAATTTCCCGAAATTCGGTTCGTTCACTTCGCCGAATTTCTCGACAAAAAATAACTTCGTTCCGAATTACTTCGGGACGAATCACGTTAAAAAAGCAGCTATTTCCAGGCTGCACAGAGCCTGCAGGGTGCTGTAGAACTTTGTGCCATGCTTAAATATGCAGAGGGAGCTTGGTTTTGGTCTTCATACAATGTTGTGTTTTAGTATGACACGCAGATGACTGCCGCCGCTCTTAGAATCGCTTCACTATAAAATTCCCTGGGCACTTAAGAGGGCAAAACTGACCAAAAAACTCAAGCGGGAATGTAGCCTGATAAAGTCATGGCAGCGACAGCTGGAAAAAACAAGCTGAGGGCTCAGGTGGCAACATCAGGTGTGGAGGTGACGGCGGCAGCCACAGCAGCATGAGGTCAGACAGTGGCACAATGACATTCTGGAGGTGGCAAAAACAGGAGTAGGCCACAGAGTGGGACAATGACACAGTGTGGAGGTCACGGCAGCAGCCACAGCAGCAGCATAAGGTCAGACAGTGGCACAATGACATTCTGGAGGTGGCAAAAACAGGAGTAGGCCACAGAGTGGGACAATGACAGAGTGTGGAGGTCACGGCAGCAGCCACAGCAGCAGCATGAGGTCAGACAGTGGCACAATGACACAGTGTGTAGGTCACGGCAGCAGCAGCATGAGGTCAGACAGTGGCACAATGACACAGTGTGGATGTCATGGCACCAGCAACAACAGCAGCATGAGGTCAGACAGTGGCACAATGACATTCTGGAGGTGGCAAAAACAGGAATAGGCCACAGAGTGGCACAATGACAGAGTGTGTAGGTCACGGCAGCAGCCACAGCAGCAGCATGAGGTCAGACAGTGGCACAATGACATTCTGGAGGTGGCAAAAACCGGAGTAGGCCACAGAGTGGGACAATGACACAGTGTGTAGGTCACGGCAGCAGCCACAGCAGCGGCATGAGGTCAGACAGTGGCACAATGACAGAGTGTGTAGGTCACGGCAGCAGCCACAGCAGCAGCATGAGGTCAGACAGTGGCACAATGACACAGTGTGTAGGTCACAGCAGCAGCCACAGCAGCAGCATGAGGTCAGACAGTGGCACAATGACATTCTGGAGGTGGCAAAAACAGGAGTAGGCCACAGAGTGGGACAATGACACAGTGTGTAGGTCACGGCAGCAGCCACAGCAGCGGCATGAGGTCAGACAGTGGCACAATGACAGAGTGTGTAGGTCACGGCATCAGCCACAGCAGCAGCATGAGGTCAGACAGTGGCACAATGACAGTGTGTAGGTCACGGCAGCAGCCACAGCAGCAGCATGAGGTCAGACAGTGGCACAATGACATTCTGGAGGTGGCAAAAACTGGAGTAGGCCCCAGAGTGGCACAATGACAGAGAGTGGAGGTGACGGCGGCAGCAGCATGAGGTCAGACAGTGGCACAATGACAGAGTGTGGAGGTGGATGGCAATACCAGTCCAGAGTAAAGATGGTTGGTGGCAGATGGAGAAACTGTCAGCATATGTGTGGCATCAGGCGGGTGGCGGCACCAGATTCGTAGCAGCGGCAGGTAGTTTGAACCCAGACTCATTTCTCACAGTTTGGGTGAGGCGTCATGGCTGATTTTAGTCTGACGCCTAAGGCATTGGTGTGTGGAAATCCTGGCCGAGCCACGCCTGATTCATCTTGACAAAGGTCAGTCATTCCACATTTGGGGGACAAGCGGGTTCTCCTTGGGGGTAACGAGGGGCCCCCGCCACACTGAACACCCGCTCTGATGCCACACTACTGGCCGGGCAGGACAGCTTTCCACTGCAAACTCGGCAAGTTGGGGCCCAACATCCAGTTTGGCTGCCCAGTATCCAGCGAATCTTCTAACTGGGGTGGCAGAGTGTGTCCAAGTAGGCCACCACCTGTTGGTTCAGGGTCTGCTCAGGTCCTGCTGCTGCTGCTGGCGACTGCCCTCCTCACTAGGCGGGTGAAGGGGAAACTGCTCATCAGTGACTCCAGACTTTGGTTGCTGCTGATGGAGCTGGTACTGCTCCGACCCCCCCACCGTCCCCCGGCCCGCCGCGGGGATAGTACGTGAGGCTGAAGAACCCCCGGTCAGACCTGTCCCGAGGAGGGACGATTTCCGCACATAGGCAGCGGCCAACTGATACGGAGGATTTCCCTAATAGTATTTGAGTTTGTCCCCCTCTCGATAGCTGGGAAAAAGGCTCCCATTTGGACCGGGTAGCGAGTGTTTCCCAATTTGGGTGGAGAGCCAGAAGTCATCCCTCTGCCGGATGCTGACTATTCAGCTGTCACTAGCCAGGCAAATCAGCATGCTGCGGGCCATCTGCACGAGTGACTCCGAGGGGCTCCCTGCCTCCATCTCCACTGTATACTGCCACGGTGCTTGCGGGTCATCTGCCTCATCTTCCTCATCTTCATCTACCTCCTCCATGCCCTGCTCCTCCTCTCTTGCCCACCTGGGTAGAAAATCCTCATTTCACCAGACAATGCTTCTGCTCCAATGTCTCCTCCTCCTCTCCCTCCATTTCAGTCCCCATCGGACTCATGTGGCACGAGATGTAGTCGCCACATCTCCAGTCCCCTGCCCAGACAGATTTTTCACATCTGTTCCAGGACATGAAGCAGTGGAATGACGTTATTCATTCCCGTAGTCTGGCGACTGACAAATAACGTGGCCTCCTCAAATGGCCTCAACAAATGGCAGGTGTCACGCATGAGCTGCCACTGGCTGACATCAAAGTTACACAGGGGAGTACTCCTGTCCGCCTGGATCATCAAAAAATCGTTAATGGCCTTTCTCTGTTCATACAGTCGGTCCAACATGTGCAGGCTGGAATTCCAACGGGTGGAAACATCGCATATCAGAGTGTGTTGGGGGGAGGCCGTTCTGCCGCTGCAACTCGAGGAGGGTGTTCCTGGCGTTGTAGGAATGGAAAAAGTGCATGCACAGTTCCTGGCCATTTTCAGAATCTTCTGAAGATCTGTGGAAGACTTCAGGAACCTTTTCACAACCAGATTGAACACGTGCGCCATGCAGGGCGCATGGACCATCCCTCCTCAGTGCAGCGCGGACACCATGTTCCTCCCATTGTCCGTCACCATGGTTCCGATTTGCAGTTGGCGCGGAGAAAGCCACACATCGATTTCTTGCTGCATGACGTGGAGCAGTTCCTCCCCTGTGTGACTTCGTTCACCGAGGCAAGCCAGGTGTAGAACTGCGTGACACCGCTGTGCCCTACACATGTGGTATGATGGAGCAGTACTTGTGGAGGCTGAGATGGTGGTGGTGGAGGAGGAGGAGGAGGCGGACATTGGCGCAGGAGCCGCAGTTTGACATCGTGGAGGAGAAAGCGGCGTCTCCTGTCCAAGTTGTTGGTGTGCCTGGGCAGGAAGCACATTCACCCAGTGGGCCGTAAAGGACATGTACTGGCCCTGACCGTAGTTACAGCTCCAGATGTCCGCGCTGCCGTGCACCTTGGAACAAACCGATAAGCTCAAGGACTGGCCCACCTTCTGTTCTACATATTTATGAAGTGCTGGTACTGCCTTTTTGGAAAAGAAATTACGGCTTGGAACTCTCCATCTTGGCTCGGCACAAGCCATTAGTTCTCTGAACGGTGCAGAGTCCACCATTTGGAAAGGGAGGGACTGCAGTACCAACAACTTGGACAGGAGCACGGTCAGCTGCTGCACCTTAGGATGGTTGGACGCATACTGTTGTCTCTTTGCAATCGCCTCGCTGAACGACTGCTGGCGCCATGAGTAGCGAGGAGCAGGAGCATCTGGACCGGGAGATGATGTCAAAGAGAAACAGCTCCCTTCTGCAGAGGTGGTGGAGCCTTGACTGGCTGCAATGGCATGTGTGCCACTGGGCGCTGCTGCTGCTGCTGTTGCTGCGGCGGCAGGATGGACCACCACATCTGAGCCACGTTTCTCCCAGGCCACCGGATGGTGACGCTGCATGTGTTGACGCAGGGCCGTGGTGCCAACGTTAGCTCCCTGGCCACGCTTCACTTTCTGCCCACAGATTCTACATATACCCATATTCGGCTCCTCTGGTGTCTTAGCAAAGAACTGCCACACCGCCGAGTATCGGATTTTACCGCCAACGCTCCGCACTGAGTGACTACTGCCGCCACTGCCTCACTGAGCCCCTGTGCCGCTACTTTCTTGGACCTGCGAAGCGGGTTTATTACCACGTGGCCGCTTGGCTCCCGACCTCACACTGACGCACGGCCACACGACCCACTTGCTGGCTGCGCCGCAGCCTGACGCGCAAGCTGACGCCCTCTTCTCCTGATGATGAGGAAGTCCTTGCCTCACCCGGCTCCCAAGTGCGGTCGGCTACATCATCATCTATTTGTGTTTCATCGTCACTGCTGTCCTCATCACCGGTCTTGGTATGCAGAGGCTGACCCCTCACAACATGACCTCCCATGCCACTCTCAACATCTATACTTTGCCGCCTACTGCAAGAAGCAGGGGATATTGGCCCCATTTCTGCTGCCAAGTAGCTGCTGACTGCCCTCCTCAAATTGTTCATCCTCGCTATATAGTGGCGCTGAGCCCAACCACATAGTAGATCTCTGGCTGAGGGAACCGGATGGGACAGAGGCAGGTTGAGGACAGGTGAGGGCCGCTGACCCGCTCCCGGGCCATGCCAACTAAGGGTTGTGTCTGACGTTCCCACCGACTCTTGGCTGGGGTTGTCAGATGTCATCTGGGAGGAAGTGGATGACCTAGTCAACCAATCAAGAACCCTTGGGTTGCTAGTCAGCACACGGCCGCTAGATGACAGCGGCAGTTGTGGCCTCATCGAATGACCCCTGCTGCGACGTCCCCTTGCTGTGCTGTGACCTGGGCCTGCTCCAGGAATGTTTGTGCCTCTGCCACTCGCAGGTGCAGAGCCTGCCACCTCTCTGTCTGACATACTGTTTGTTCTAAAATGTACAGACACTGTTTGATGAAGATATCTGTATATGATAAATACACACCCTGTATTTGACTCCAAATGAACCCAGTAACAAGCTTGGTAACCCTTGAATATAAATTGCGCTCCACAAATGGGCAGGAAAATTGACTTGTATGTGTCGTTTAAAAACTCTGTGTATTTTACTGAATATAAAAGCACAAACAGGCTTAATTAACCTTCGGATATGAATTATGCTACAGAATTTCTTCTGTGGCGGTGAAAAACAAAGTTTCTTTTACTGAGTACAACTGCAGAAAAACACTTAATTAACCCCTGGATGTAAATTGCGCAAAAGAAGTGAGCAACCACAAACTACTAGCTTTGTAGCGTGTTACAAGTGCGTGTTTTCTATGCTACACAACAAGAGAAAAAATTGTAATTAACCTTCGCTTGTGAATTATGGTACAGGAAAATTGTAATTTTTGGCGGTGAAAAAGACGGTTTATTTTGTCACCACAGCAGAAAAACAACGCTTAATTAACCCCTGGATGTACATTGCGCAAAAGAATTGAGCAGCCACAAACTACTAGCTTTGTAGCGTGTTACAATTGCATGTTTTCTACGCTACACAACAAGAGATAAAATTGTTATTTACATTCGTTTGTGAATTATGCTACAGGAAAATTGTTTTTTTTGGTGGTGAAAAAGACGGTTTCTTGAAGTCAATACAGCAGAAGAACAACTCTTAATTAACCACTGGATGTAAATTGCGCAAAAGAATTGAGCAGCCAAAAATGAAGTGGTATTTGTATTGTAAAAACGCTGTTTCTTTAAATGAATACAACAGGAACTGGCTTAGATCCCCCTTGGATATTCAATGTGCTGTGAGCAGATAGCATTAAAATGTATATGCAGCTGCAGTGGACGCACACTGGACTTCAGATCCAATACCCCAAAAAATCAGAAATAGAACATTAAGAGAAGCAGTCTCTGAGACAAGCTGAGACACCCCACAAAATCGCTGTATAAAAATCAGTTCTTCAGTAACAATCAGCCGCGGCAGCACCTTCCCTGATCAGTACAGTGAGTACAGTATGACCTCCCAGCGTCGCGCCCGGACTTATATAGTGCGGTGACGTCACAGAATCCCGCCGGTCTCTGATTGGCTTCACCTCTGCACATGTCATGCAGGCTATGCCCTTCTTCCTCCCAGAGCTCTTTGCCCCATGTAGCGCCATGTGCTCGCAGCCATTTTATCAATCAAAAGCACACTTCGTTCACCCGATGTACCCCAAACTTCGACCGTTCAGAACCGAAGTTTTCCTGAAATTCTAAACGAATTCCACTTCGTTAGAATCAATTCGCCCATCTCTACCACCCACCCAATGTTATAGCTGTTCCAGGAAAGACAATCCATACTTAGCCACATAGCAGCTATGCTAGCTACATGTGTCAGCATTCTATGGTTACTGACACAAAATAGTTGCCTCCCCACCACCAATACCAGGTCTTCGGTAGCACGTCTGCAGTAGGTATCCTGCTGTACTCCAGCGAAACATACTCAAGTCATAGTTATATAATGGACATGGACATAAAGTCTAGACTTTCAGCTTTCATTTAAGGGAATCCACAAATTGAATCAAGGGTTTAGGAGTTTCAGCTTTTAAAGGGACCAAAGAAATTGGACAAATTAAATAATTGTAAATAAAATGTTAATTTCTAATACTTGGTTGAAAACCCTTTGTTAGCAATGACTTCCACAAAGAGCATGCATTTCACTTGTGAACCCTTTCAACCACCCTGACGTATGGGTACGTCAGGGTGGTGTTAAGGAGATGTGTAACGGGATCGCAGCTAACACCCGGCGCTTGCAGAATGAGGGGTGGTGCCGCCCGCCTGCACTGTTTAACCCTTTAGACGCTGTGGCAAAGATGGCCGCGGCATCTAAATGACTGAAAAACGGTGCTGCGCACCGTTCTTCAGTCCGTTCGGGACATCAGCGATAAGATCGCTGAGTCCCGATGGGCTAATATGGCAGCGAGGAGCCTTGAGAAGGCTCTGATCCCTGCCATGTTCTCGTTTGCCCCACTTCCAGCCCGACACAGGAAGTTGGGAAACCGCCATCTTGGTACAGTCTAATGCATTGTCTATGCAATGCATTAGACTGTATTAACGATCGCACCACCTAGTGGTCAAGCACCCTAGGTGGACTCAATCTTAATGTAAAAACAATAAATAAATAAAGTTTTAAAGTGTAAAAAAAAAAGTTTTAAAAGTTCAAATCACCCCCCTTTCACCATTTTACAAATAAAAACAATAAAATAATAAAAAAGTTACACATATTTGGTATCGCCGCGTCCGAAAAAGTCCAATCTATAAAAATATAGCATAATTTATCCAGTCTGCTGAACATGGTAGAAGAAAAAAAATTCCAAATGCCAAAATTGCATTTTTTTGGTCATTTCATGTCCTATAAAAATTGGAATAAAAGTGATCAAAAAAGTCGCATGCATTCCAAACTGCTAGCGATAAAAAGTACACTTCAGCCCGCAAAAAACGCACCCTCACTGACGTCAGTTGGTGTTAGTACAAAAAAGTTATTGGTCACACAAAATTGTGCCGTGGCGCAAATTTCAAATATAAAAAATGTTTGAAATTTTTTTACGGCACCAAAACATAACGGAAACCCTACATGTTTGGTATTGCCGGATGTGTATCAACCTGTAGAATACAGATAACACAGAATTTTTACTGAAGATTGAACGCCACAATAACAAAACTCCCGCAAACATGGCACAAGTAAAATTTTTTTCACATTTTGCCCCACAGAATTTTTTGGCCGTTCCCCAGTATATTCTATAGTAATATGTATAACACCACTGGAAAGTATATCTTGTCCCACAAAAAGAAGCCCTCATATATCTATGTAGGTGGAAAAATAAAAATGTTATGGCTTTTGGAAGTCAAGGAGGAAAAAAATAAAGAGTAAAATTATTTTTTTTTTGTTTGTGTTAAAGGGTTAAAGACTAAACTTCAGACAGAAAAGCCACAAACAAACAACAGCTGAAAACCGCTGCAGTAAAGGCGGAGGCAGAGCATTAAAAAGGAGGAAACACAGCGTCTGATGATGTCCATGAAGTCAAGACTTCAGGTTGTCATTGCCAACAAAGGGTTTTCAGCCAACTATTAGAAATTAACATTTTATTTAGAATTATTTAATTTGTCCAATTACTTTTGGTCCCTTTAAAAACAGGGCAGCACAAGTTAAGGAACAGAAACTCCTAAACCCTTCATCCAATTTTAATGTGGATACCTGCAAATGAAAGCTGAAAATCTGGACGTTATGTCCATATCTATTTTAAAACGATAACTTGAATATGTCTCAGTAAAAAATTACATATTGGTTATTCATTGGTGTCTATGTATTTACACAGATAATAGAACATGTAAATAAATCACATTGTTTGTCTTGGCATGTAACCTTTCAGGTGTTATCATAACTTGACTACAATGTACTACAATGTTGTAAATCGAGTTATCATGATATGCCAGTCATGTCAACAATTGCTTACACGTATTACATTGCAAGTAGAATACAACTGGGTAGTGTTTTAACCCTTTAATGGCCACCCACTGTCTTTTGAGACAGAAGAGTTTGTAACTTCCAGTGCCACAACTGTGCTAGGTATGGACACTTCCATTCCTTCTGTGAATGGTAAGGAATATATATATATATAGACCTAAAGTAGCCCCAGGTTGTCTGTATAGCAAGCCTTCTATCATGGCACACTCTGTGTTACCCTGACCGCAGCCTGTGTCACACAGTGTAATGTATTAGAAGACAGGAGTATAAGGGAGTATGCTAATACGTTATTATGTGTAAAAAAAAAAAGAAAAATATTTCATACTTTGATGAAATGCTTTTTAAAAAGTAAATACATAAAAAGTGTAGAATAAATATATAAAATAAATTCTATAATAAAAATAGATGTTTAATAAAAAAATATTGGGCCACATGTATGAATCCCGCCGGGTCGGGGCGCACCTTTCCGCCAGTTTTCCGGCGGAATCTGCGCCTGATTTATGTCGGGGCCGGGGCGCGCTCATACATAGCATGTAAAGTCCGCCGCGCCTCGCCAGTGTTTTAGGCGCAGTGCGGGTCCGAGGCACAGTGCGGCGCTGCGCCTATGATTCGGCGCCGGAGGTAGTGCGGTCATACATGCGGGGAAAAGTCCGCCGCGCCTGGCCAGTGTGTTAGGCGCAGTGCGGGGACTGAGGCGCAGTGCTGGGCTGCGCCTATGATTCGCCGCCGGAGGTAGCGCACTCATACAAGTGGGGAAAAGTTCCCTGCGCCTCGCCAGTGTGTGTGGGGCACAGTGCGGGGACATGGGCACTGTGCGGGACTTAGGCGCTATGCGGGACTGCGCCGAAAATCTGTTCCGATGCGAGACAGGCTGGAACAGCGAGAAATCATTCCACATGTCGGTGCGGAGTATGAATCAAAAATCGCCTTTATAAAGGCGTTCAACATTCTCAGGAAAAGAGCTGAAACCTAAAAAATAAAAAATATATAAAACAAAATCACTTTCCAATATTCTAATTCAAGAATTAGGATATTGGAAATTGCCGGGAAATACAGTAATTCAAATTCAGAAAGCTATTCTGATTGGTTGGCATAAACCGGCCAATCAGAATAGGAGCGACAGTGAACCATTAAAACCTATGGGGAAGTTTAGACCAATCAGAATCCACGGCGTGATAGTTCAAAATACCGTAAAAATGCTGAAAAGAGCTGATTGGTTAAGCTACCGGGGACTTGGCTAGCTCAGCCAATCAAAATAGGAGCGACAGAGACCCATTAAAACCTATGGAGAATTATTGACCAATCAGAGTAGGAGCGACAAAGACCCATTCTAGTCTATGGAGAAGTTTAGACCAATCAGAATCTACGGCAGGATAATTCAAAATACAGTAAAAAGACAGAAAAGAGCTGATTGGCTGAGCTAGGGGGCTTGGCTATCCCAGCTAATCAGAAGCGAGCTACTTCTCCCATTATAGTCTATGGAGAGATGGGCACAGTGAAATCTCGGCACTCAGCGCCGTGCGGCATGAAGTATTAATCAAAAATAATTTTTATTAAATGTAAACCATTATCAGATAAAGAGCAGAACCCTTATTTACAAATAAAGCAGTTAAAAACCCGAACAACGCGTTTGTCGCCGAGACCGGCGCTACATAGGGAATTGCAATAGAGAGAATCGCCGGGAAATACAGTAAATCAAATTGTTTAAGCTATTCTGATTGGTCGGCATAAACCAGCCAATCAGAATAGGAGCGACAATGTCCCATTATAACCTATGGAGGAGAATGACCAATCAGAATAGGAGCGACAATGTCCCATTATATCCTATGGAGAAAAATTGACCAATCATATTCAAAGGCGGGACAGTTCAAAATACAGTAAAAATGCAGAAACGAGCTGATTGGTTGAAGCGGCGGGGGCTCGTCTACTTTCTCATAGAGTTCTATGGGGAAAAGAAATTCTGAGCGCGCTCTGTGATTGGCTAAGTTAAAAGAGGCGCCGTTATTTGGACCAATGGGAGAGCGAGCGACGCTCCTATGGGTTTTCTAATGCAATCTGAAATCAAACTGTACACGGCCGAAATCAAATTATAAACACTACAGAAGTGGTCCCGATGTTGTATATAAATGAATAATAATATGGGGTAACGAAAAAAAAATATTAATTCAATAAAATCATGTTTATGTCTGTATTGTCGTTAGCCAATGATCAATAGTATGGGTGTAACAAAAATACAGAAATAAACATGATTTTATGGATTTACTATTTTTTTTTCGTTACCCCCAAAATCATTTTTTGATTAATACTTCATGCCGCACGGCGCTGAGTGCCGAGATTTCAGTGCGCCCATCTCTCCATAGACTATAATGGGAGAAGTAGCTCGCGCTCTGATTGGCTGGGATAGCCAAGCACCCGCTAGCTCAGCCAATCAGCTCTTTTCTGTCTTTTTACTGTATTTTGAATTATCCCGCCGTGGATTCTGATTGGTCTAAACTTCTCCATAGACTAGAATGGGTCTTTGTCGCTCCTATTCTGATTGGCTGAGCTAGCCAAGTCCCCGGTAGCTTAACCAATCAGCTCTTTTCAGCATTTTTACTGTATTTTGAACTATCCCGCCGTGGATTCTGATTGGTCTAAAACTTCCCATAGGTTTTAATGGTTCACTGTCGCTCCTATTCTGATTGGCTGGTTTATGCCAACCAATGAGAATAGGTTTCAGAATTTGAATTACTGTATTTCCCGGCAATTTACAATATTATAATTCTTGATATTGCGCCGTTCTAGAGTTTTGAAAAGTAATTTTTTTTTTAAATTATGTTTATTTTTTACGTTTAGCTCTTTTCTGACACTGTTTTCCGCCTTTATAAAGGCGATTTTTTCGGAATCATACTCCTGCTGCACGGAGCGGAGCGCCGAGATTTCTGTCGCGATCTTCGATCTGCTTCCTCGCATGTTCCGTTCTCGCTTCACTTCGCCTCTGTCGGAGGATTTAGACCAAAAAAAACCTGGTCTGCCTGTCGGAGCTGCCGAACGCTGCACTGCGCCTCGCTTTGCCGACTCGCCATCATACATTCCTCGGGAGTATACAAGCAGGCCGCGTCCCGCCCCGGAACGCCTACCCCGCACCCACACCGCGCCCCCTGCCCGCCCCTTCATGCGGGGCGCAGCTGAAAGTGGCGAACACTGCGCCTAACACTGAATCCCCGCGTCCCACAGCGGGATTCGGGCTGGGAGGCGCAGAATACGCCAAAAAAACAGGCGAAAAGCCCGATCATACATGTCGCCCATTGTGTCTACATTGCACACAAAAAACCCTAAACCTACAAGTATCAACACAACCACAATAACCTGTAGAATTAATTAGAGTTATTTGATGTTATAGGTGAATGACGTAAAAAATTATTTAAATTTTTTTTAAAAAAAATAATGTTCACGTTTCTAAAAAAATTTAAAAAAAAATCTGCAGTAATTTATATCAAAACTCAAACTACGCCCTTCCAGAATATACAACTTCTCCCGCATAAAACTGATGCTTTTAGGTGGAAAAACTCATACAAGTCCTCATACAACTGTGTCATTGAAAAAAATAAAAAAGTTATAACTGTTGCAAGGCAAGGGGGCAAAAACTAAAATATATAGCTGCATCGTTAAAGGGGTTGTCTCACTACAAAGATTGCAAAAACAAGTCACTTCGCAATATATTTCCATTAACAGTATCCTACCTCATTCTGAGATCGCTATAGTTACAGACCTGTTTGATCTCCCCTGATAGGCTGCTAGCACTGGTTGCTATAGCTACAGACCTGGCTTCTACTGCAGACTAGTGGAAGCCAGTAAACACGCCCCTGAATTCAAAGTAAAACCAAGAAAACAGGACTGAGGTAAGATGAATCAATGTAGTGAGACAACCCCTTTAAGACCTTTTCAGACCTGGTGCTTAGGGGTTAAAGTTCTCCATAGTGATAGTAGTATTCAGTGAATTTATTTTTTAGTGACACCCAATAACAGGCTATTCAGATAATGAACTATAAGATGAAAATTTAGGTGACATAATTTATGGATTCGAAAGAAAAATCCAGATCTTACGCATCTATTGCAATTGGGAACAATTCTAATAACTGAGATATTGTTGTCTTCTTCACATTCAAAGAGGGAATAGATCTTGAAAAACAATGTAAGGGAAATAACCTTACCCATAATTCAGTAACTTAATGCCTGTAGGCAGTGGCATCTCACTTTTAGTACATAGACTTCATGTTCTTTATACCTCAGGGATTTTAAGTCTTCTCAAGAAACAAAAATGTGTCCTCTCAAAAGAAATCTCCCAGCAGTGGAACAACAGGTTTTGTTTAAGGGTACGTCTGCAATGCACTGGTTTACAAAAATTTTTTTTACGGATTCAGTATCTAGAATCGAGTATCTAGTAGTTGGGCCAAGTGGCCATAGATTCTTTGTTATGTCTTATAACCAGTGCCTAGGTCCCACAGGTGGAGTTGACTCTAGGGAACCACCAGTTGAGCAGTTTCTGGGCCACCAGTGGAGTTTATTTTAGGGACCCACCCTACAGCTACTGTAAATGACTGTATTTGCCTCCTCTACTTTGCCTCTTGCTTTTTGCCTATATTTCTAAGCTTTTCTGCCTCTTATAAGGTTGTACATGGAGTTAAAACACAACTTCAGGTCTACCATGCTCAGGGGCCCACCGGGGGTTTGCCCTATTCCCCCATGGGCCAGTCTAAACCAGCTCATAACCCAGTTAACATTTATTGGGCCAATGGATGCGAAATGAAGAAGAAAATGAAACAACTGTACTTAGTGCAGATTGAAAATCTCCCACCATCTTGTGTATACAGCTCCTATGCAGCCTGTGTTACAAGTAGTTTGATTCCATAGGTTTGTCCCCTTCTATCAGGCACCCTACATTCATCAGGTTAGAAAGAAGTAAAGTGCAGGTAAAATAGACTTAGGCCCCATTCACATCATGATTTTGCTCTCCATAAAAGGTATCCATGGATTAAAGATAAAGCAAAACTAAACTTGACAGATAACCCGCTATGTTATCACAGCACAGAATGTTATCTCAATGATTTTCAATTGCTTTTAGAGATAAGAGCAGGGAACAGTGAAAACTAACTGCCTCCACATGTAAAAACATATCTGTAAAACATATGCAGTTGAAACCAGAAGCTTACATACACAATATACAAAGCCCCATCTGCATGGTTTTCTCACTCTCTGACATGAAAACAGAATAAACCTTCCCCGTTTTAGGTCAATTAGGAACCAAAGTTATTTATATTTGTCAAATGCAGAATAAAAAGAGAGAGAGAATTTTTTAAGGCATTTTTATTACTTTCTGCAAAGTCAAAAGTTTCCATACATTTCATTAGTATTTGGTAGCATTGCCCTTAAACTGTAGCAATTGGGTCAATCGTTTTGGATCCTTCCACAAGCTTCTCACAATAGTTGGTAGGAATTTTGGTCCATTCCTCCTGACAGAGCTGGTGTAACTGAGGCATGTTTGGAAGTCTCCTTGCTCACACCTGCCTTTTCAGCTTTGCCCATAATTTTCAATAGGATTGAGTTCAGGGCTTTGTGATGGCCGCTCCAAAACATTGACTTGGTTCTCCTTAAGCCACTTTATAACCAGTTTGGCAGTAGCTTCAGGGTCTTGTCCATTTGGAAGACCCATTTCCACCCAAGCTTTAACCTCCTGGCTGATGTTGCAGGGAAGATCTTGCAGGGAGTCCCAGACCGAGAAAGATTGACAGTCATCTTGTATTTCTTCCATCTTCTAATAATTGTGCCAACAGTTGTTGCCTTCTCACCAAGATGCTTGCTTATTGACCTGTAGCCCATCCCAGCCTTGTGTAGGTCTACATTTTTGTCACTGTTGACAGCTTTTTGGTCTTGGCCACGAGGAAGAGTTTGAACTGTGATTGATTGCGTGTGTAGACAGGTGTCTTTTCTGCAGGTTACAAGTTCAAACAGGTGCAAATAATACAGGTAATGAGAGCACAGAGTAGGAGGCTTCTGAAAGAAAAACTAACAGGTCTATGAGAGCCAGAATTCTTTCTTGTTGGTTGGTGATGAAATACTTATTTCATGCAATAAAATCCAAATTAATTATTTAAAAATCATACAAGTGATTTTCTGGAATTGTTTTTAGATTCTGTCCCTCACAATTGAAGTGTACTTACAATAAAAATTACAGACGTCTCCATTCTTTGTAGGTAGGAAAAGTTATTGCAAATACTTATTTTCCCCAATGTAGTTGTGTCGCAAAGGGCAGTCTACCTGAGATATAAGGTGGCCCTCTACTCATAGGAGTCACCATCTAGCTGTAATTAAAAATCAATATATACATAGACCTAGCAACAAAATATATACCCATAGCCATACCATAGCCTAAAGCTGTCCCTCAGGACCCTCCCAAACAAATGCATGATTGGCTTGGTCAACATGCGTGTCTTCTCAATTGGTAGAAGGTAGTAGGTGGAAGTCTATTTTAATTCTTGATATCTGCATCAAGAAAGCACTTAAAGGCTCCTATGCGTGTTACATTGGTGCTCAATCCTACTGAAATTGGTGGGTTCAGCTGACAACCATGTAATGCATATGGCCACCTTAAAAATACTAACAAACAACCCTACTGTTCATGGGTACAGCATATAAGCACTGGACACAGGGCTTGCTACATCCATAGAGTAGGAGATTATGGTGATCAAGTGATTTATCAATGTGACAGCCTCCTTGGCTGCATTGTCTTCTGTACAGAAAAGAAACAGGAGTATTTGCACATGTTCTGGAAGTATAGAAACCATTGTGTGGTAATATAATCTTTAAACACTGTATCAATGGGCCTCAGGTGGTCTTCAATTTTGATGCTATAGGAGGGAATATGGTAGTAGTTTGTCCAGTGGTACTGGGAACGCCCATAGAACACAATGGAAAGTCGTGGACAAGCTTCACCAGCTCTCCATTTTGAGCCAACACTTCGGGAAGCCACACCAGAGATGACATATCCAATCAATATGCCATTAAAATCTGAAGAGAGACAACCCCTTTAAGAATATGTTTACACATCGCTTAATTGATGGGAATTTCCAGTGCAACGCAACACATTTTAATGCATGCCTTTGGGGTTTACAAAACACATTCTTGTCAACTTTTGAATTTTGTCTTCAGGGAGGCTAACACGTAGCTATTTGTTTATTTTTTTAAGCTGTGCTTACTTTTACAGACCCCACCTCACCTTAAAAACAAATTTTTTTTTTATGCCCAAAAAAAACCTGGAGACGTAATTTTTAAAAAAAAAATATATATATTTTATTTCTCTGAAGTTGGATGAATTAAAAAAATACAGTTCAAGCATTTTCTTTTTTTTGTGATGTATCATTAGGATAAAATAACATTGTAATTGTGTAGACTGGATCGTCAAGAAGATGGTGATGCCAATGGTGAGTATTTGGTATTTCTATTTTTTATAAAATAAAGTGTTTTTTGGGAGGATTTTATATTTGTTTTTTATTTTATGTATTTTTTATATGTTCAAAATTTTTTTTGGAAAATGTAATGTGGGAACTTTTGAACAGTGTATTTAATGCTGGGGGTTTAAAGGGTAGACATGGGGATGACCTGTCATGTCTTTTTTTTAAATTTCAATGACTGGAGTATATTTGGTTTAGCCTAATGAGGGTTTTGGGCCCATTAAGTATTTAGAGCCCTTTTGGATACGTTGGGGTTTAATCCACACGCAAGGTTTTGAGTAATTTTTTTTTAGATAGCTTTTGGATTTGAAAACCGACTGTCAACCATCCCCTTAGACATCAATAGAAAATCCGCCTAGTAGCCTACACTGCATGGTTTTTCTACTGGGCGGAAGGCACACAATGTTCCACTTGATTTTGGGCAGAAGCTGTGCTATTCAATGGTTATGGATGGGTGGGGGGGCTTCCGTTTCCCAAACCCCCGGGACAGCCCCGTCCACAAAAACCCTTTCCAAAAAGCATAAAAAATGCCCCGTTTCTTAAACAGAACCCAACGGCATTTTAAACTTTAGCCCATGTGGTCAGACCCTTAGCCTGACTTGAAAATAGAAAGAAAAAACCCCTAAAAGAAAAAGGGGTTTGGGATTCCTATCATTTTAGGCAGTGGCCCCCCTTATCCTTCCCAAGGGGAAACCACCATCCCTGGCCCCCAAAATTTTAACCAAAACTTAGTTGAGTTTTTTTAATATATAAATATTTTTAATTATAAAATATTTTAAAATTTATATATTTTAATATTTTATATTTAAAAAAAAATTTCCACAGAAATCCAGGTAAAATTTAAAAACAAATCCTTTTTATTCACCCATTTTAATTGCAATTTTTTCAATCCCCCCACGGGGAAATCTTTTAAAAGGTTTGAGAAAGATCCCAGTTTTTGGGATTAAAACCGTTGAAAAGTTACGGGGGTGAAAAAAAAGGGTTTCGTTTTTCATTCTACCTGGAGTGCTGTGGTTTCCCTTATTTTTTTAAAATTTTTGGTTTGGTCGGGCTTTTTGCCGCGGGCCACCCACTTTAAGTTTTTTGCTTGGAAAAGAGTGCTGCATTTTTTTCTTTTATAAATTATAAATATATATAAATTAATATATATATTTTATATAATTATTTATTTTATATTTTTATATAATATATAAAATATATATATATTTATGAATTGACTAGAAAAATCTTAAAAAAATTTTACATCTTCACCTTATTAAATATTTTTGGGGAAAAAACTTTTTAAAAAAAGGCACAAGGCCGGGGGCATGGGGGGGACAATATGTGTCACCGGGGGTTTCAGGGCTGCAGTAAAGAAATGCCAGGAATATAGGTTTTAACTTAGGTTACAGACTGTGTTTTATTTACTCACGCTTACAAGCAGGGGGTTTTTTTCTGGGCTGGCTTTTTTTTCAGCAGTTTGAGTTGGGGGGGAAAGGACTGCTCCCACAAAATCCACCCCCGGGGTTTTCCCGGGCCTTTTAAAGGGGAAAGTCGGTTTGGGGCTGGGGGTGGGTGTGACTCCAAGCCTGGGTTGAAAAAGGGGGGGTTCTCCCTGTGTGGATCTTGTCAAGAAGTTTAAACAAAACCACCCCTATGTACTTTGGAAAAATATTTTGGTGACTCCCCCATTTTTCTTTTTAACCCTTTTAAAACCCTGAGGGCAAGGGTTATTTTTTTATTTTTGGGTTTGCCCCCTTCTGAAAAACAAGCCTTTTCTTTTTTTTTTGGGAAACTTATTTAATAAATCCATCAAATTTTGAACTTTGCTGTGTCTGTGGCCCCTTTTCCCGGAGCTCCCCCCACAAAAATTTGCTCACATTTTGGCTAACTTACAAGACATGACTTAAAAACATCATAAATAAATAAAAATTTAGAAGTAAAAAAAAAATACTGCAAAAAAAAAAACAGCCCAAAAGGTGATAAATTATTTAACCATATTTTAAGAAAAAGACCCTTCCAATCAAGACACTGAAACCAACATTTTTTAGTCCCGAAAGTTAAAAAATGGAATTTTTCCTTTAAGTCTACACGCTAAAAGAAGGAACAGATAAACAAAAGAATTATGCACTCCACCCACTAAAAACCCAAAAGTCTTCATTCTACAGTAAAAAGGGAACATACTTTGACCTCCCTTTTCAAGGGAAAGGCCTTTAACAAAGGCCCCTCGTAATCTGCCGAGATTAAAATTTCCCTTTTCTTGTCTGTTGTTTGTTTCCTTGACTCACAAATTTTTAAATTCTAAAAGATGTTTAATTGCCCTTTTGATTTTTTTATTTTTTTTCCCTTTTTAAATTTTATCATTCCCTCCTATTTTACCTATTTATTGTAAAATTTCCTTTATCATTTTTGATATTTAAAATTTCACAGATGCAATTTTTCCCCCCCACAAAAAAAATTTGTTTGGGGGGGCCAAAATACATCATCAAAAAAATTTTAAATTTGGGAAAAAAAGTGTTTTGCGTCCCAAGAAAGTATCCCTTTTTATTTGGGGATGTGACAAAAAACAATAAAAAGTTCTTCAAAGGCTCTATTAAGACCGGGATAAAAAAAAAAAAAAAAAGAAGATTTAAAAAAATGGGAAAAAAGGAAATTTTTTTAAGGTTTTTTTTCCCCACTTCTGGGCAGGCTGTGGGGAGGTCTATAGCGGTGACTGACCCATAGCTCTGCAGTTCCCCCGTATTTCTGTTTTCTTTTTTTAAAAATTTTTTCTTAGGCTAAATAAGGGAAACCCTTTTAAAGTACGTATTTTAGATAAGAATTTTGCAGGCAGAGGCATAGCTAGAGCTTCTACCACGCAGGGCTTTCCCTGAGTTTTCCACCCCTCTCACTTTGTATGTTTTGTGGAACCCATTGTGCCCTTTTCTTTCCCGAATTGGGTGGTGTGGCAGGGAAAGGGTGGGGACTTGTAGTTCCACAGAAAATTTTCTGTGGGGAAATGAAATTTCCCCGCACAAACCCCCTTGTATGTTTAAGGGCTTGAAAAAAAATCTAGTGTGGTATGCTGGGTAAACAAGGGTTTTACTGCTCCCGGTGTTTTAAAATACAGGCCCCCTTTAAAAATTTATTTTAACTTTATAGTGTTCCTGCTTGTCTGTCGGCATAAGCCATGGTGGTGGCATTGCTCAAATGAGGCTGTCTTTTATATTAACTTTAAAAACTTACTGTGCTCTGGACCTGCATATTAAGAAGTTGCCTGCCTGGAACAATTGCTGCCCCATGATGTGTCCCAGGCTGGCAGGAGGGCAAGGGTGGCACTTAACAACTGCTGGTTCTAGGATGCGGAGCAGTGTACTGCAGTGTGGCTGCGCTCCCTTCCCGTCCCAAAGAAATCTGCCAGGGGGAGGACCCCCTGGGTTTCCCTCTCCCTTTAAACAAGCCACTGTCTGCAAGAGATGACTCACTATGGATGGATGAAGTGACAAACGGCATCTTGGAGCAATTTATAATTTGGAGAGAGCAGGGATTTTTGGGGAGAGTTTTGTTGTCACCAGAAAAGACCCTTTTATTTCTAAGAGGAAATAAAATCATCTTTATCTCCTGACCAAAGCAAAATCAAGAAAGCAATGTATTTAGCAAAAGTCTTCAATTGCTTGTCCCTACATGTTAAAAGCCAATCATTGTAATGAGAAAACCCCTTTAAGGGGTTAAAGTTTGTAGACGGACGATGCGGTTTTCAAAGAGCATTTGAAGTGGATTTAGCTCAATTTTTATTTTTTTTTTGCTGGATTTACAGTCATAAAACGAGTCCTGTTCACTTCTATGGGATTTTGGACACTGATCCACTGTTGTTTAGACGGAAAAAAAATTGCACAACTTGCTGAGTTTTTTTTCTGTTGATGGAACATGCGATGACTGTTACTGAACGGAACCTCCGAAGCAGATGTGAACCAAGCCTATGTAGTTTTGTTGATTTTTAAGATAAATTCAATACTATAAATACTTTTCTGTCTCCTTTCCTGCAGGTCATTGCCTCGATTGCATCAGTTGTTACAATGAAACAGACATTACTTGCACAGGATCCCAGATGATATGTGGATGGAGCCAAACTGTCTGTCAGTCTACAATTACTAAAACTGGTAAGTTTTTAAAGGGGTTGTCTCACTACAAAGATTAGCTTTCAACATGTAGGAAACCAAAAAATGAAGATGTTTCCAAATAATTTGGGTTCATTTCTTTTTGTTTTTTGAGGAGTACAAGTGATTTTATAAACCTTGGAGGGTTTCGGTTTCCTTAGTAACCACCTGTTTTTTTTTGCCTCTCCCCCTTGTTTGTCTTTTGATAGCAGGGAGTGAGGTCTTTCCCCGGGCCACTGCACAAACTCTGGAGCCTGGATTGTGTGTTATCTGATCTTTCAGCAAAATACACTAATTACTACTGTTTACTTTAGCTCAGAAGCTTCTTGGCCTGGGGAGCAGGAGTTTGTTTTTCTAATTAGCAGAATGTACCCAGAAATTTGCTAATTACAGCATTTTGACCGAAGGACGGAGCATGAATAAAGGAATTACTGACTTAAAACGTGAGATGAGACAACCCCTTTAATGGGATTAAAGATCCTCAAACCTAATTTCATATTACCCTGCGTTCTTCTCAAAGTAGTATAATGAAACTAGGATAATTACAGTGTCTTGTATAGATGAAGCAAAGATAAAAGCTATTCCAATACTTTTCAATGACTTTTGTTGTGATCTAAGAACAGATAACACAGCGCAGTAAGATATCACTAGACTACGCTTTGCTACATCCATATGTAATTTTATTATAATTTAGTAAATGTAAGTTTGCGGAAAAAAATAATAGATTTCTTGTTTTATGTTGTAGCTGTTTATATTTTATCTTTTACCATTTACCTGAGGGCTGTTATATTGTAGCCATATGTCTATGCTTGGCATTGTTTGCATCGATCATTCAGCAATGTCTCTGTGCTTTATGGCAGCTGTAATGAATGGGGCAAAAAGTGTTGATAAAGTAATATAGAGGCCGGGAAGAGATGGACTATGGTCCTGTTCTCAGTGTTGTATACAGAGCTTTATCTGTGTATATAAATCCCCCGTTTTCCAGCACTACCATACTAAAGGTTCAGCTGAGGCTCAGACAGCCAACTCCATAGTGTTAAATAGCAATGAAAATTACTGTTATTCTGCATTTAGTACTGGACTAGGAGTACTACATTTAGCTGTTATTTGGTGTTATCAGTGTCATTAGGTGTTCTAGCTTTATTGGTGGATTGTAGCAGAAAACTCAAACTGCTGAGGGGGTATTTTGGATGATATAACAGCCTTTAGTATCCAGTTTTATGGGGTCACACTGATTAGTGCTTTCAGACTTTGCCAACTCTGCCCCAGTCTACACAGCTAAGCTGAAAAATGGGGTGTGAAAATCAAAAAAAGCATGTAAATAATAGACCACATAAATGTGAGCTTAACTAAATATTTTACAAAATTAATCAAAATATTTTTTAAACTTTACTATTATTATAAATGTGTTATTATTATTATTATTTTAATTAGAAATAAAATATACATTCATCATTAGATTTTTATTTCTAATTATCAATATTAATTTGTTCATTAATATAATAATAATAATAATAAAAAATAATAATAATAAATAATTAATAAAATATAATAAAATATTTAATTTAAACATTTTTATTATTATTATTATTATTATTATTATTATTATTATTTTAGGTAGCTATACCATCAATATTAATTATTACATTGTTTTAATTTTTCATTATCAGTATTAATTTGCTTGTTGGTTTTATTATTTTTATTAATATTTATATTATTATGATTATTATTTTACTATTGTCATAATTTTATTTTAGCCAGTAATACCATCTTAATTCATTATATTTACACTTGAAAATGGCTCTGTGGGGGATCCGAAATGTCAGTTTTGTGATATGTGGGAATAAACAATTTGGACCTCATGTATGAAAACTGTCTAGGTATAAAACTTTTTTTTGTTGTCCGTAGGGACCAATCAGAGCGTCCCTTTAGTTTTTTCCTAGTACTATATGTAATGAAAGGGACGCTCTAATTGATCCCTGTAGACAACGAAAAAAATCTTACACCTAGACCATTTTTGTTCATGAGGCCCCTCGCTTTTTCAACTTTTACCTACTTGGGTGCCACCATTTTTTTCCTTGGCTTAATTATTAGCCATATTAATTTGATTATTATTATTATTATTATTATTATTATTATTATTATTATTATTATTATAATCATCATATGTTCTCTTTTAGGCAGTAATAGAATCTACATTGATTTTTCATTTGATTTTATTTTTTTTATCACCATTATGAGTTTAATGGTCACTTGATTTTCTTATTTATTTATTTGAGGTAACATCACTTCAGTATACAGGGGATGTGGAAAATCCGAAGAGTGTAACTACTCCTTCTCTTACATGAATGGAGCTGTCAGAGTAGATGGCTTTTCCAGATGTTGCAGCGAGGATAATTGCACCGCACCAGTGTCTGCCTCTATGTGTAATGGTTCCATTTTATATACAGTATATACCTTTTAACATCTCGTAGCCTTCTTGGCATCTTCCCTCTAATCCTTCAATGATACTAGTATTTAGGAAGGTGTAAATAACTCTAAGCTACTTTCCCATAATGCCTTGTGATATGAATATGATTAGTAGTGGGATAAAAGGCAAAACAAAACACTACACACATTATCTGGTGCTCTCCATAAGGAGAGATGTTCCCCTCTAAATGACGTTGGAAGACTTGAGGAGTTCTCATTTTCTCAGTGCTTCAAGTCAAATTAGTGTTTGAAACTATCCTAAAGGCTAGGCTTATGTAGAGATGAGCACTATAAATGTTATGGGGCTAATCATGAGATATGCCCTATTCCAAGTTGGTCTGATTCACCACCATCAAAGGCATATGTAGAATAGCTAGGTGTGCTATATATTGTAGACCAAGGTTTCTACCTCCCATAGCAATGCATGGAGATTCACTTCCGAGTCACACAACCATGCTGTGTGCTTCAGCTGTAGGTCACATGACCCATTGGCAGCGGTGAGAAACCCTGTATTCAGCTGTAGGTCACATGAGCCAGTGGCAGCAGTGAGAAATCCTGTATTCACCTGCAGGTCACATGACCCAGTGGCAGCAGTGAGAAATCCTGTATTCAGCTGTAGGTCACATGACCCAGTAGCAGCAGTGAGAAATCCTGTATTCAGCTGCAGGTCACATGAGCCAGTGCTATAACCACCCAATGAGCTTTCCCTTATAATTGGTAAAGTTACATTTCACGATTATTCTTTGTAACATTTTATTTGTCTTTGTTTAGTTGCAGCAGTGGAGAATGGATTGCAATGTCCTTCATTATATTCCAGCACTAATAGTACTGTGCAAATATTACAATGTAAAGGCGATCAGAACAAATGCTTCAATTCCACACAATCCCCCAGCCCAGGTAAGGACAAGAACCCTTCCTTTCAATGGAATAGAGACTTTCCGTATGTTATCGGCTACAAGCTTGGATTCTCGGCTTCTCACGTGAACGCGACAATCACCCCAGAACTAATGAGGTCATTGAATTGTTTGTCTGTATCTAAAACTGAACCTTTAGTTTGGAAAATATTTTCAATTATTATTCTTAATAATTAACAAAATTCCGTTACATTTGTGTGTATGTGACGGGTATTACCTGCTTACGGCGTACCCAAAACACTACTGCCGAAGTAAAGAAATTTTGTTAATAATTATAAGAAGAATAATTAGAAAATATTTTCCAAAATAAAGGTTCAGTTTTCGATACATCAAAACAATATTTATTTTTATATAGCTCCAACATAATGAACAGCACTTTCCTACTAGAAGCCATTAATATTTTTTCCCTAAAGTTATAATGGCCTCATGATACAATATTTCCACCATACAATGGTTTTTCCTGGGAAATTGTATTTTCTACTGTATTCACCATACAATGTCACAGACACTGATAATCTGCAGCAGATGTGATTAAATGGAAGATCCAACCAATTATAATGAACATTTTACTGGTAAAACTTCTGTATTAGTGCAGAGGATGCAGTGATTGATGGTCTAGTAACACCTCTCAACAGTACAGTGCAGTACTCCACATCCTGTAATGCTCTTACATGTATTAGTGAGGTGCATGCAGTGATTGGCGGTCTATAGCACCTCTCTACAGTACAGTGCTGTACTACATGTCCTGTACTGCTCTTACATGTATTAGTGAGGTGCATGCAGTGATTGGCGGTCTATAGCTTCTCTCTACAGTACAGTGCTGTACTACATGTCCTGTAATGCTCTTACATGTATTAGTGAGGTGCATGCAGTGATTGGCGGTCTATAGCGCCTCTCTACAGTACAGTGTGGTACTATATGTCCTGTACTGCTCTTACATGTATTAGTGAAGTACATGTAGTGATTGGTGGGTCTATAGAGCCTCTCTACAGTACAGGTGGTACTACATGTCCTGTACTGCTCTTACATGTATTAGTGAGGTGCATGCAGTGATTGGTGGTCTATAGCACCTCTCTACAGTACAGTGCAGTACTACTTTCCTGTACTGCCTCTTACATGAAATTAGTGAGGTGCATGCAGTGATTGGTGTCTATATGCGCCTCTCTACAGTACAGTGCGGTTTACTCCATTCCTGTACTGCTCTTACATGTATTAGTGAGTGCATTAGTGATTGGGTTCTATAGCCCTCTCTACAGTATAGTGCTGTACTTAATGTCCTTTGCTGCTATTACATGTATTAGTGAGGTGCATGCAGTGATTGGTGGTCTATAGCGCCTCCCTACAGTACAGTGTGGTGCTACATGCCCTGTACTGCTCTTACATGTATAAGTGTCGTGCATGAATTGATTGTAGGTCTATAGAGCATCACTACAGTACAGTGCGGTACTACATGTCCTGTACTGCTCTTATATGTATTAGTGAGGTGCATGCAGTTATTAGCGGTCTATAGCTTCTCTCTACAGTACAGTGCGGTACTACATGTCTGTACTGCTCTTACATGTATTAGTGAGGTGCATACACTGATTGGTGGTCTATAGCCCTCTCTACAGTACAGTGCAGTACTACATGTCCTTCACTGCTCTTATATGTGCCAAGATGAGCAGCTCCCTTGAGTATCAGGTAAGGGACCCATTTTCTCTTTTCTTTACATTGTTCATAAAATCCATGACCCAAAGGAGCTCCCGTCCCCATCACAGAATGTGATTTCCAGCTTCCAGCAGCATTGTGTGATGTTATATGTAGGGTCACGCTCTATTTTGATTAGAATCTGTTTATTGTATTTCATTTTGTTGGTATCATTTTGCGGCTTCGGAATCAATTACCAAATTATGGATCCAACATACAATGGTTGTCCTAGAAATAATAAATATTGTATGTTGAGGGACCACTTCATGCAAAATTACAAATAATAAAAATAATCTATGAGACAAGTTGTGAAGACTCTGTGCTCCTCTTTATTATATTTTCTATTTTGCTTCTTCTGCTTTTTTTCCTTAATTTTACTTCTCCTCCTTTAGGCCACTTGTTATCACTCTTCTTTTCTTTTTACCCTCACGTTCTTCTTTCTTTTCAACTGGTCTTTATTGTCTTCCTTTTTATCTTCTGTTTCTTTCTTTTACACTTTTTGTCCTCTCTTTGTTTCACCATTTTATTTTTGTCTTTGTCTTCACTCTTCTTCAATAAAAATTAGAATAATGGCTTACTTTTATCAATACTGTTTAATACTTAGACCAGACATGCTTCCAATATGCCATGTACCATAGTTTTGATAAATCTGACTGTCTAGTCTAGCTTTACACCTGTTATAATTTTGCCTGTTTTATGCCACTAACTGCACCAACATTTTTGGCATTTTTTTGGCGCATGGCATTGCATGCTAAGCCCCGCCCTTTCAATTAAGTCACACCCATTTCCCAAAGTCACACCTCTTTTTTGGACAAGGCTCAGAAATGTCTCTAAACTCTCTAAAGCACATAATAATGTGGTGTAATGCATGTATGCCAGAATTCTATTGCAACTGCTTCGTTATATGTGCTACGTATTAATATATGTCATATCTTTCTTATTTCTCCACAGGAGATTTTTTTTTATTACTCGGCTGCACAGATGATAATTTCTGTTCCCAGAACTATACTACTCCGTGGTCGCTTAGCTGTCAGAATGCAACAATCTCACCTACAAGCCCTTCCACTTCCTCTTCTTCACCTTCCTCTTCCCCTTCCTCCTCTTCTTCCTCATCTTCTTCTACAGCAATTTCAACCAAGCATCCTCTTTCCAGTAGAGCTGACCCTGCCGTTGATTCTCCGAGACTCTTGTTTCTGTTGGGATTATTCTCTGTATTTGCATCTGATAGATTTGCAAACTTCTATATGTAAACTATATTGTAGGTAAAAAATGGTGACCAGTAACTCTCAATCATTTCTCATCTCACATGGGTGATCAGTTTAAATCTTCTGGAAATATGATAGCAAAATGTATCTTCAGTCCTTGGTTAGATGTATGGGAAGCATAACCAGGTATTTATAGTATGATTCATTGATTCAACTAATAATAGAATGCAATCATATGATCAAATATTGTCCCTCTCCTGCATCGCTTCAAGGCTGTGGCTTTGTTGATTTAAATACATAATATGACTGGGACATTCTAGTGTAATAAAGGTCCCCAGAAATGTATTTGGCTGCATGAATATCTCAGCTATGTGATAAATAATAGCAGTGTGTTTCAACAAATGAGAAAAAGCTCAATTCTCATGATAGCATTTGTTTCCATTTACACAAAGGCACTGGAAGAACTGGGAGAACTGGGAGCACTGAAAGTTTTTCACAATTACATCTAAACTGAAAATATGATTGAAATATCAAATTATAAACTGAAAATTAAAGGGATTGTCTCACAACAGGGATTTCTGCTTTTTATGTTCAAGATCTTGCAAAAACAAATCACTTTGCAATATACGTCCATTAACATTGCCCTACCTATTCCTAGATATCCCGTCTTGTATAGGCTGCATCAGCTCCTCAGGTCGCTATAGCTACAGACCTGCTCAATCTCTCCTGATAGGCTGCCAGCACTGGTCACTATAGCTAGAGACCTGTTCAATCTCTCATGATGAACTGCCAGCACTGGTCGCTATAGCTACAGACCTGTTCAATCTCTCATGATGAACTGCCAGCACTGCTCGCTATAGCTACAGACCTAATCAATCTCTCATGATAGGCTGTGAGTGCTGGTTGCTATAGCTACAGACCTAATCAATCTCTCATGATAGACTGCCAGCGCTGGTCGCTATAGCTACAGACCTAATCAATCTCTCATGATAGCCTGCCAGCACTGGTCGCTATAGCTCAGACCTAATAAATCTCCATGGTAGGCTCCAGCACGGGGTTGCTAAGCTACGCCCTGTTCAATCTCCCTGATAGCTCCCAGCACGGTTTTCTTTAGCTACGACCGTTCAATCTCTCCTGAAGGCTGCCACATTTGTTGCTATAGCTAAAAGCCCTGTTTGATCTTCCTGATAGGCTGCCAGCACTGGTTTGCATAGTAAGACCGGCTTTCTGTACCTAGTAGAAGCCAGTAAACATGCCCCTGAATTCAAAATGAAACCAAGAAAACAGGACTGAGGTAAATGTAAACCTCAGCTACAAGCCTTTCTACAATAACCTCAGCTACAACTGCAATGACTTCAGCCAGTTCTGATTTATCCAGTAGAGCTAGCGCTGTCATGTTTTCTCAGAGCCGCTTGAATTTGTTGGAATTGTTCCATGTAAATGCATCTGAATTGTAAACTTCTATAATCAAATAATAAATGTGAAA
The DNA here is from genome assembly GCA_025379985.1 of Phyllomedusa bahiana. Taxonomy (NCBI): domain Eukaryota; kingdom Metazoa; phylum Chordata; class Amphibia; order Anura; family Hylidae; genus Phyllomedusa; species Phyllomedusa bahiana. The sequence goes on along the minus strand of JAODAL010021552.1, from coordinate 38,821 downwards.
AAAATTTGGCCAAATCTTTTTAAATCATTATAACCTTAGATTTGGTGGGTCAGATTTGCAAATAGAAAACAAATTTCATCTTGATATAAATTTTAAACAATAATATTCCTTTATTCAAACACTTATGAAATCCAAACCAATTATCAGTTGTTCTGTATTATTTGATGGTCATAGAAAAGAATAAAAAGGGAAAAAATTGGGAAAATTTTAACCTAAAATAATAATATAATTCACTAGTTAAAATGCTTTGATAATAAAAGCTTTGTACCCAATTATTTATGTGTTTAAAGATACTTTACGACTTCCCTAAAAAGTTTTTTTTGGTTGTCGAAAAAAAGCATGGGGAAAGGGGGTGTGACATGTTGAGTGACATCACATCTTAAAAATTTAAACTTTTTCAAAGGGGGAAAAAGGGCAAGCCAAAGGATTGAGGATTTGGTAAAGGCCAAAATTGTATAGTTAAATACCAGATCAGAGCATTTCCAAAAACATTAGGTCTTTTGGGGTACTCCCAATAGGCAATCTTTAGTCCCTCCAAAAAAAGTGCCCCCAAGAAGGAAATGATAAAAAGGCGTGGGGGGGGATGGTGCCAAAAGCGGGACTGTACTAGGGGTCTTAACTATCGGGTTATGCCCCCTTTGTATTAGAAATGACTGCATATGAATAGTTTCTGAAAACTGGTGATTAGTCTTGTAGGAAGTTAAGTCCATTCCTACATACAACTCTATTAAGTTGGTGGTTTCCTCCCAGAAATTGCTCAATTCAGGTCCTTCCATCCTGGCCCAGATGCAGAAACTCTTGCCCAAACCATGATACTACCACCATATCACCGCCGTGTTTCACAGATGGCATGATGTTTTTATGCTAGAATGTCTTAAAACCAGTGGCCATAGACCGCAGTAGAAAATCCGAGCCGTAGCCTACTCAGTTCAGATTTTCTATTATCAGATTTCCAAGCCGCCGGTTTATAGAGAGTGTTCTAGAACTTGGTGTATTACGACGGATTCTGATACAGTTCAATGTACTAGGGCATCCAAAATCCCATAACTGCAGCATTTGTTGGCACAAACCACAATATTGTGATTGTAAAATACCATTGGATTTCCAATGTAGAGTTCTTCTAACAAAAAGAGTGCCAATAGTGCCTAAACCAAACAACCTTCCTCTTACTACCCGTCAAAATCTATTAGTACAACTTTGTCAATTACTTACAAATATCTACCACTTTAAGCACATATATGTATACACAGACCTCTCACCTGTGACACTAGAAAGAAGGAGAGAAATCTTAGAAATCTCCCAAACCTTGAGAGAAAAGTGAGTTTACCTGTTAAGGTGATTGTTTTCTAAAACAGGACATGTCCTCTTCTTTATCTCCCAAGAAAACTTTTTCTTAGATGATTTCTAGATCAACCACCAGATAGTGCACAGTGCCCCCATAGAAAAAACATGAAACTCTTCAAAAAGAGTGGACAAAGTTGGCTCCAGTTTACTACTGACATGACTGGGAACTGTCACACAACTTGGAGGGATTGCCCTCCATAAAATAATTAACTAAAAATGGGTCCAGTCTGGTTAAAAAAAAAACAAAAAAACAAACAATAAAACTGATGTTTACTTAGTTGTCCTTCATCGATACTGTCCGGATCTCCATGGTGATAAACTCCTCTTCACTTCAGAGTTCTTGTCCAATAATGAATGGGAAAGGGGAACCCCGTTTTCCCTGTGCGGGATGCAACCGGAAGTAAAAAGGACGGATAATAAAATTTTTTACAAAATTAGCTGTTCTGTTTTTCCCCCCTTTGCTTTTTTTTCTGATGCTCGGCTGGTTTTAAACTCCATTAAAATTTTTATGGGTCCCTGACCCCCTCCGTCAGAACGGAAAGGATTCGGGGCTTGTTTGGAAATAGCTATATCCCAAGGTGGGAAACCGACTTATCAGACAACAATGGCGCATGCTAGTGATTTCCCATCATTATCTGTAGTGAGACAACCCTTTTAAGGACTGGTTCACATCATCGTTGGAGGTTTTATTCAGAATCTCCGTTAGTTTCCTTGGGAATGACAGATAAATAGCACAAGTTCTGGTATCTTTTTTTTTTTTTTTCATCAAAACAACAGACAAACAGGGGAACCCAATGACCCCCTTGTATCAATGACTCTGTTGGGGGCCCCTTGGGTTCCCCTTTTGGGAAAAAAGGGTGTGTTTGGGTCAGTTTGCAACTCTAAGATGGAGATGCAGATGTGAACCAGACCTTAGAACTATTTTCTTTCTAATTTGTACTGTTATTAGTCTGAGGTTGAGGTCAGTCTTAGCAGAAGGAACAGACAGAGGAGGAAAAGGATGTGTGTAGTGAAGAATGATAGTGTCAAAAAGAACAGCCCGGGGCATTGTGATTTTCGGTTGTTGCCTTGTTTACACACTTTGTCAGGGGATTAGAGGTTAAATGCTTAGTGTACTGTGCGTGGGAAAGTGTTTTCCCTTTGGGTCAAATATTCATCGTTATTCCAAAAGCTTGTCTTTGATTGTGTGTAAGAATTATCAAGTGCCAATCATGTGCAAGTGCCCATGACTAGCATCAGACTGGCCACCCTGGGACCAAAGCAGGTGATGACCATTTATTTCTCACAGCTGGGAAGAAGCAGAAGCTGGAAAAAGAATCCCTTTCTGTATCCGGCTTCCTCTACAGCACAACAGCAGACAGCAACGGTGTTCAAAGGGGCCCCAAAACGCATTTTGAAAAGGGGCCCAAGGCCCGGGGGGGAACCCATAGGTCCATTCACCACAGGATGATTATCCCTGTAATGATAAGGTATAGTATTTCTCAATTTCTCTACCCCATCATTGAAAGCATTATGCATCTTTACACATCTTAACACTCCTCTCTGTACCTTCCTGAAGTTATCTCTCTAATCAGTGCTGGAAGAAAGCAAGAAATTCAACAAACAACCCGGGCCTGGGAGGTGAGCAAGCATGGGCGCAGGATTAGCTTTTTTGCAAAAAGGAGCAGAAACACCAGCTCACCTTCAGTCAGGAAATGTCCTCTGAGAAGTCCCGTGCACAAGACCGCGCTCCAAGACACACAGAACAAGCCAAATTTCATGAAGAAGATGGGCGGCCCAGGCATTTAAGTATTCATTGATTCACTTAATCTGGGGCCGACCATCTTTTTCATACATGTACATTTTCCCTTCACTATTTCCCCCCTGGGGGTTAAAAAGTCAGGTCTTCTGACATTAACCTCAGGAATCCTTATATTAACCCCTTAACTGCCCTAGACCACCAAGACATATTACATTACCCCTTCCGTGCTATAGAACACCAAGAATACTTACATTACCCCTTCAATGTCCTAGACAACAAAGGTTCTCCATATTAACACCAGGAATCCTTATATTAACCATTTAACTGCCCTACACCACAAAGACTTATTACATTACCCCTTCAGTGCTATAGACCACCAAGAATCCTTGCATTACCCCTTCAGTGTCCTAGACCACCAAGAATACTTACATTGCCCCTCGAGTGCTGTAGACCACCAAGAATACTTACATGGAACCTTCAGTGTCCTAGACCACCAAGGTTCTCCATATTAACCCCAGGAATCCTAATATTAATCAATTAACTGCCCTACACCACAAAGACTTATTACATTACCCCTTCAGTGCTATAGACCACCAAGAATCCTTACATTTCCCCTTCAATGTCCTAAACCACCAAGGTTCTCCATATTAACTCTCCAGACCACCATAAATCCTTGTATTCATAAATCCTTCCGGGGCCCAGATCATCAGGGAACCATGTATTAATGCCTTTTCTTCTGACTAGGTGTGCAGTACTAACCCCCTCCACTGCTCTTCAGGATGGATCCATACACTAATCCCTACAGTGCCCCAAACCACCAATGATCCTTACATCATCACCTTCTATAACACTGAGGACTTTTCATATGCTAACACAAAATATGAGACTTTTCAGAAACAGCTACCACAAACAACAATGTATGATGCTGCAAGCATAGACATTCAGGGCGACATGTATGGTCGGGGCATATCTTGCACCAAAAAACTGTCATATCCCTTTTCTGTAGCTGTATAAACAAACAGTCGTACGGCAAAACTTGCAACAGCCATGACACTTTTGAGTGCACCAAATATATGCTGTGTGCCAAAGATATGCTATGTTATGCAAGGCATAGCACATGCCACATTTATGCCCCCACATACAACAGGTTCATACATATTGTCACATTCTACACTTCTTTATATTGATTTAGAACTGGCATGCTGGTCCCAAGTTCCATACACATTGCCCTCAATTTTCTGCCCTATCTTTTCCTTTCTAGATTGTTACACAGAGTTAAAGGGCCCCAATTGCTTGACATTGCCACCCAGTGGGCCATTCCACTTCCATTCTGACATGGAAGCTAATACAGGTGTGCAGCCAACATGCCTCTGTAGAAATAGTGGGGATCACAGGTTGTGTACCCCTGACTTGAATTAGTGGGGGGCGGGTCACATGTTGTGCCCCCCTGACTTGAATTGGGGGAGGGGGGGTCACAGGTTGTGTACCCCTGACTTGAATTAGTGGAGAGGTCACAGGTTGTGCACAGTTTACTTGAATTAGTGGGGGGGAGGTCACAGGTTGTATACCCCTAACATGAATTAGTGTGGGGGGGGGGGGTTTACAGGTTGTGCACCCGTGACTTTTGCTATTTGAGTTTCTAACAAAGAGGGTCTCTCACTCTGTGTAATAAACAAAAATAAAGAATGCCACCATCATCCTGAACCAGAGCTGAAGTCTTATCCCTGATGACCTAGAGAATATAACCACCCAATAGTGCCGCAAGCATCAAGTAAAACAAAAGGGTATATGGTATTCAATAGCGTATAAAATCAAATATATGAAATACAAAGCAAGTGGATAAACATGTAATCACATTGATATAATACAACTAAACCATAGACCATACCGATAACATCTAAGAAAAGAGGACTCCGAGTGAGTATGCACCACCCTGACCTTCTCCCAGAAGAAGCGCATGTCAGGATGGTGCATACTCGCCCGAAGCCCTCTTTACTTACATCTTATCAGTACAGTCTATTGTTTAGTTGTATTTTAGTGATAACATGTTTATCCACTTGTTTTACTTTTCATATATGTGATTTTATATATTTTGTTGCCTAATTTGATGGTCTTTGCACTATTTTGGTGGCAATGTTTTTCAGCTTCGAAACATTGTCATCATATTAATGTATTTCTATATTTTTATTTTTATTATATTTCAATAAAGTATATGTTTATTTTGAGCAAATTCCTGATACTTTTTGCCTTTTTTGTTTTTTTGGTATTTTTAGTCTGTGTTTAGGCAGTGCCCATTATTTAATGTATATGCCCTTTTTTAATAGGTTGTTGTTGATCCTGGTCAATAATAGTTACATAGTTGATAAGGTAGAAAAAAGATGCATCCATTAAAGGGGTTTTGCCATGATGTAATGTTGACGTGGGAGCCTCCAAAATGGGTATCTAATCACTTTTCTAAATATATGTGATTACAAAAAGTGAAGCCTGTGAGAGCTACAGCATTGCTCAGTCCCCCTTAGTTTCCTGAAAGTTTACATTAGACACGACCAGGACACTGACAGGAGCTGATCTGACCGCGCTTGCGTGTTTGCACTTCTTATCTGATGACAGGGAACATGAAGGAGCTTGCAAGGGGCTGTGGAGAAATGTGCAATGTATGAGGCTTTCTGCTGTATAGAGAATCCACTGGCTGTAATGTAATTATTTGAGTGAACTTTGAAGATGCTCCCTGCTTCCTCGCTCTTGGCTCACCCTCCCTCCCTCTCCCCAGTGACTCAGTATGCTTTGTTTATCTTCTCTCCTGAGCAGACAAGAGGTAAGGAACTCACTTCCTGGCAAAACCCATTTAAGTCCAAGCTATAACTTTAAAACATGTGTCAAACTCAAATCCAGCATCCATTTCAATTTTTGTGGCCCTCAAGAGCTTAGACACAGCTAGTAGGATGGATAAGGTCTGAACACAGAAAACCCAGCCCTATACTTTGCATGGAGGATGCAGTCAGCGTTTGTCAAAGGTGGTGGCTCATTCCAGCACAGGAAGCGGGTATCAACTTGGATTCAGAACTTTGGGGCACACTTTTACATAACCCTTAGGCAGTGGCACAGCTCTAACAGTCCTAACCAGGCAGCCTAACCACCCTCCAAGGCCCTCCAATTGCCCTTGGATGGCTACCACTATATTGTTGTGGCCCTTGGTAGAAATGAATTTAAAGAGATTCTTCAACATGTCCTGCTTTCCTCTCTTCAGTTTTCAGCGTTTTCAAAAGGGGGCATGTATAATTTGTTTGACCTGATTAGCATGTGACCCAGCAAGCTTGATGTCATCATGCTTTCCCCCACAGTGTGCTCTGTCCCACATCTATAGACAAACAAAGGTCTAATTATGTAATGCCAAGATACCTAAAATACAGGAGCTGAGAGTAGCTACAATGTAGCTGAGTGGCTAGCACTTATGCCTTTCAGCAAAGAGGTCCTAGGTTCAAATCTCTGCAGGAAACAAAGATGTGGATTTTTTTTTTCTCTTTCTCAAAGCACACACCTGATTGAGGTCGCTTTTTTTGAGAGGGGTGGAGTAAAATGGATTATCTGTACTGTTTGACTAATTACTAAGGAGTACAGAGGACAGGAGTAAAATGACAGCATCTTGGGGATAAACACTCACCCAGCAGTGAGTGTGTGTGATTACTAAGCAGGTAAGAGACTGACAGTAGCTGCCTGAGAGGAGAGGTCATGTCTGAGCATGTGCGTCCAGGACTGATGAGCTTTCGTCACTGGTCGTATCCCCTGGAGATGAGCTGTAAACAATGGATCACTAAAGGAGCAGCTAAAACAAAAATGGAGCAGAATTTTTAAGAATGGTGAAAATGTTTATTATTTAACTTTCAAGCTTCTCACATCAATTTTACTTCATGGGAAAATACCTTTAATCCATGCAGTCATTGCTGAACAGCAGTGAAAGCGGTATGTAAAAAAAAAAACAATAACTATTTACCACAGCTCAGATTCCTATGATACCTTCAATGAGTAACCGGCTTTTCCAGTTATGAAAAAAACAAGCAACTATTCAAGACTGAAGGAATAAAAAATGGAACTAACCTGAATTTTACGAGTATAGTAGTAGAACAAATAAGCACATGTGCTATGCAGTCCACCCACCGGAAGCCAATAGTCTTCAGTCTACGAGATAAGTAACGTAAAAGACTAACCTTCAGCAACAAGGAAAAAACACGGCTCTTCATAAGCTGTAAAGATGCACGACCTTCCTTCAGTTCTCGGTCTATTCTTGGGCTTGATTCACTATGGTAGGTTTTATGGCTATTTATTTGCTTTGATTTATTAAAGGGGTAGTCCCGTTTCGAGAAATCCTCTTTGCTGGAAGCTAGTTGCTATCTGCGATCACAGCTAGCAACGAGCGGCCATGGAAGAGGATTTATTATTATTATTCATTAATATTGTTTTAGTTACTTGTATAACTATTATGTACAGTATATATTTTTTATTTAAAAAATATTTACAATTAATGCTGTTTATTTTTATTTATTACCATATATACTTGAGTATAAGTCAACCCGAATATAAGCCGAGGCACCTAATTTTGCCACAAAAACTGGTCTACTGGTAAATTCCAAAAATAAAATGTATAGGCAGGTTTATGTCCCCCATAGGCAGGTATAGAAAGTTATAGGCAGTTTAATGTCCCCCATAGGCAGTTATAGGTTTTTTAGTGTCCCTCATAGGCAGGTATAGGCAGTTTAATGTCCCTCATAGGCAGGTATATGTCCCCATAGGCAGGTATAGGCAGGTATACGCAGGTATATGTCCCCCATAGGCAGGTATAGGCAGGTATATGTCCCCTACAGTCAGGTATATGTCTCCAATAGGCAGGTATAGGCAGTTTAATGTCCCACATAGACATGTATAGGCAGGTTTATGCACTCCATAGGCAGGGATAGGCAATTTAATGTCCCCCATAGGCAGTTATAGGCAGTTTAATGTCCCTCATAGGCAGGTATATGTCCCCATAGGCAGGTATATGTCCCCTAAAGTCAGGTATATGTCTCCAATAGGCAGGTATAGGCAGTGTTTTTAAAAAAAATAAAAAAAATACAAGTACTTACCTCTCTCTGCTGCTCCGAGATGCTCCATCTTCTTCCTGGTACAGGGAGTGTGATGTCATCAGACCGCACATGAAGTGTTATGACATAGCACCTCGCCTGTGCCGGATACTCTGAAAGGCCGCAAGTCTGCTTGCAGCCTTCCAGATTCCTATGTGCTCGCTCTCTGCTTCGCCATAGTGTCCTCAGCTGTATGTGCTCCCAGAGAAGGCACATACTGCTGAAGAGATCTCCGCCAGCTCCTGACGGTGACTCGAGTATTAATGGGATTAATGGGTGGCATTCATTTTAGTTACTTTTGTCGGATAAATTGAATAATGTGAACAATTTTCGGTCTCCCTTAGGTCATTGTTTCGATTGTATCACTTGCTCTAATGAAAAAGGCCTATCTTGCACGGGACCCTCGGTGACCTGTATTGGATTCTATGATGTTTGTCAGTCTTTGATTATTCAAAATTCTAGTAAGTTTAATCTCTTAATAATGCAGCAAATTTCAGATTCTTCATTTTAGTTTTTTTCCACCCCGGCTTCGGAGAGCCTTAACTTTTGTTTATTTTTCCGTCTGTAGTAAGGCTTGCGTTTTGGGAGAAAATTTACTTTTTAATGGTTTCATTGACTGTATCCTATAATATGCTGGGAGACCCCAAAAACTTGAGGTGAAACGTGAAAAAAAAAAACAGAATTGCTGCATTTTTACAGGGGTTTTACACTTCTGGAGTCCACAGTTCAGTAAAATTGACATGATATCTGTATTCTGCAGATCGCTTCCATAGTGATAATACCAAATTTATAGAGTTTTCATTTTGTTTTAGTATCTTTTTCTAAATTGTATATTGCGCACCATTTTCTGCGACCAATAATTTTTTCATTTTTCAATCAATGGTCCTGAGTGGGCTGAAGTGCAGTTTTTATCTATCTTTATTTGTTTGTACCCATATCCTATATGTATTTGCCCCTCAGACCAGTGTATGTATGGCTGTGACCCCTCTGTATGTATTGTTTGTCTAGCATGCCAATAAGGCAATGCCATATATAAAAACATTTCCTGAGCAGTTGTATTATTCTCAATCCAAGAACCACCATCCGTGTTCTCAGTCTCTAATATAATGCTACCCGGGCATGTCCCTGGCTCGATATTCGATTGTATATTCTACCGGGCTGGCACAGTTCTGTTTCATTGGAGTGGGTACTAATCAGATCTCTCCCAGCCATTCAGGGTTGTGGGTGAGTGGGATATCCTTTCACACTCCCTTGATCCTCCTGTGACCATGTGGTTTAACTATCACAAAGTACCCATCTGACCTTACGTACCTTTAAGTGGTGCACAACATCACAAATATGTCCGCCAGTAAGGCAGTCAACCCTCGAACGGGGACAGTTTCTTGACTGGTTGTGCCACCCATGACATTTATCACCTATCCAAAGGGGAGGGGGGTTGTTTTCTTGCAATTTACTGTTCATTATAAACGACAAGTTATATGTATTCTGTAGGTCAGTACGATTCCGGTGATACCAAATTGTAGAGTTTTTGTTATGATCATGTAGATGCTTTGGTTATTTCGGTGAATTGCTATGAGAGCAATGTGGTTGCAGAAACTATTATGGAGACATTATAAGGGCCATCTTACTGGGGACATAAGCTTTCATGGGGTCACTCTGCTTGTGAGCTCTCTCTGCTGACCCTGCCCTGATCTACACAGTGAAGCTGAAAGTCAAGCTGCAGAGAACAATATAACACATCATTTTCTGATGATATAATTCAAATAAACTATGCTAAATGTTTCGTTATATTCTGCATTTTGAAACTATTTTACCTTTTTTTTGTTTTTTCTTGTCAATTTAAATTTGCTACTTGATCTTTTTTTGTATTTTTTTTATCTTAGCTTTTTCAGAGGATGTGGAAGAACCCCATACTGTAATTACTCACATACTTATAGTAATGGATTTATAACAGAACATGGATCCATCAGCTGCTGCAGCGAGGACAACTGCACCGCATCACTGCCTGCCTGTATGTTTAATTTTATATAAACATTTGATCAGGTTCATAAAGCCACAGAAAGAGGAGCAGAAAAAGAAAAACTAGTGGGCCTCCAGGCATTATAGGTTGGGGCTGCTATTTAGAGATAAAAACATAGAAACAGAAGAAAGCAAGAGGTGTGGGCAGTAACTGTAGGGTGCATCAAGCATCAACTCCACTGATGGGCCCCAAGAATCAACTGCACTGTTGGGCACCAATAATCACCTCTACTAGTGGACCCCAAGAATCACTTCCACTAATAGGCGCTAAGGGCCACATGTATGAACCTGTTTAGGTTTAAAACTCACTTTTTTCCCATAGGTTACTATAGGCAAAAGAGTGAGTTTTAGACTTAAACAGTTTCATACATGTGGCCCTAAGAATCAACTCCACTGGTGGGCTCCAAGAATCAACTCCACTGGTGGGCACCAAGAATCCACTCCACTGGTAGCCCCCAAGAATTAAATTCACCGGTGGGCCCCAAGAACTACCTCCACTGGTGGCCCTCAATAATAATCTCCAATGGTGGGTTCCAAGAATCAACACAACTGGTGGGCTCCAAGAATACTCTCCACTGGTGGGCCCAAGAATACTCTCCACTGGTGGCCACAAGAATCATCTCCACTGGTGGGCTCCAAGAATCAACTCCGGTGGTGGGCACCAAGAATCAACTCCATTGGTGGTCTCCAAGAATCATCTCCACTGGTGGCTCCAAGAAACAACTCCATTGGTGGGACCCAAGAATCAACTCCACTGGTGAGCCCCAAGAATCACCTTCACTTTATGAAATAGGAACACACTTATGGGTATGCGGTGGAGTTTGTTAGACTGAAATCTCTATAAAAACCTGATGAGCTTGCAGTTATAATTAGTAACAGTATATTCCCTGTTTTTTCCTCTTAACCCTTTGTGTTTATTTGTTTAATTGCAGTAAATGAAAATGGGTTCCAATGTCCTACTTACATGAATAATTCATTACAAATGTTGCAATGTAAAGGAGACGAGAATAAATGCTTCAATATCTCAGGTTTCCCGAGCCCAGGTAATAACAAGAATCTGGGAAGGCAATGGAATAGAAATGTTCTGTATGTTATCAGCTCCATGCTTGGATTCTTATGGCAACATCTATGAATTGGGCTGCACCAGTTATCTGATATCAAAAAGCTGTAGCAGACCTGTTCTATAAAGGTATCAACAGTCGCACTGTAAACTTTGGCACCTGTGCGACACTTTTTGATGCGCCAAAGATTTGGGCTGTTCGAGGGGCGTCGCACCATATTTGTAGAATTAGACACATTTATGATTCTTTGATGTCAAACCTCAGCGCAAAACAGTTAGAACAGCCAGACCAGGGTAAAGATGGTGCCTGAGCCTGACTTGTGGTATTGCCGCTACACTGCCCTGTATGTATGACCTGCAGAAAAACAGCCAGACCAGTGTAAAGGTTGTGCCTGAGCCAGACTTGTGGTATTGGCTCTACACTGCCCTGTATGTATGACCTGCAGAAGAACAGCCAGATCAGGGTAAATGTGGTGCCTGAGCCAGACTTGTGGTATTGGTTCTACACTGTGTCTGTATGTATGACCTGCAGAAGAACAGCCAGACCAGGGTAAAGGTTGTGCCTGACCCAGACTTGAGGTATTGGCTCTACACTGCCCTGTATGTATGACCTGCAGAAGAACAGCCAGACCAGGTAAAGGTGGTGCCTGAGCCAGACTTGTGGTATTGGCTCTACACTGCCCTGTATGTATGAGCTGCAGAAGAACAACCAGACCAGGTTAAAGGTGGAGCCTGAGCCAGACTTGTGGCATTGGATCTACACTGCCCTGTATGCATGACCTGCAGAAGAACAAACCAGGGTAAAGGTGGTGCCTGAGCCAGACTTGTGGTATTGGCTCTACACTGCCCTGTATGTGTGACCTGCAGAAGAACAGACCAGGGTAAGGGTGGGGCCTGAGCCAGAAGTGAGGTAATGGCTCTACACTGCCCTGTATGTATGAACCTGCAGAAGAACAGCCAGACCATGGTAAAGGTGGTGCCTGAGCCAGACTTGTGGTATTGGCTCTACACTGCCCTGTATTTATTACCTGCAGAAGAACAGCCAGAGCAGGGTAAAGGTGGTGCCTGAGCTAGACTTGTGGTATTGGCTCTGCACTGCGCCTGTATGTATGACCTGCAGAAGAACAGACCAGGGTAAAGGTGGTGCCTGAGCCAGACTTGTGGTATTGGCTCTACACTGTGCCTGTATGTATGACCTGCAGAAGAACAGACCAGGGTAAAGGTGGTGCCTGAGCCAGACTTGTGGTATTGGCTCTACACTGCCCTGTATGTATGACCTGCAGAAGAACAGCCAGACCAGGGTAAAGGTGATGCCTGAGCCAGACTTGTGGTATTGGCTCTACATTGCCCTGTGTATATGACCTGCAGAAGAACAGCTTCATACATTCTGGCACATTCAACACTACCTTAAAACGATTTAGTACTGGTCTATATCGCCCATAGTTTCTTGTGTTAATGCTTACACTGGATTTTTGTGCAACATTTGCTAATTATTGTTACTGTGATTGAAAACCCAATCTCTTGTGCTAGCATTTTAATTGCTGTTGAGCGTAAACAGATGATAACAGTCCAGGGTCTATCACATGTGAGAAATAATAACAATAATCCTTATATATGTCGCTCCAACAGCAAATAGAGCGTTTCAATCAGAGGAAGCAGTAAATATACATAGTTACACATTATAGAAATCAATAACCTATGAGACGTTTTATTCCTCTACATCATAATTCTTCTTTTCCCTTCTTCTCCGCCCTCCACTATTATCCTACCTTCCATCTTCTTCTTTTCCCCATCATTGCTCTTCTTCTTCTTCCAAAGCTCTCTTAGTACCCTTCTTTTCTTATCATTCCTCTTTGCTTCTTCTCCATCTTCTTCCTCTTGCCACCCTATATTACGCCTATATTACCTTTCTTCTTTTTCTTTTCATCTTCCAATCTTATCTGTCTTCCTCTTCCCATCCGCCACTCTTACCAATATTCTCTTCTTTTTCTTCTTATTCTTCTCTTTCTTTTCCTCCATCTTCATCTCCTTTTTCATCTCCTTCTTCTTCACCTTCTCTTTCTCTTTCCTCTGTTTCCACCCAATATTACCCTTTCTCTTTTCCTCTTTACCTTCCAGTCTTATCTATCTTTTTCTTCCGATCCTTCCTTCCCCTCTTCTACGACTTTTGACCTCATCTTAATAGTTTCTACTTCTCGCTTATGCTCAGTGTTTCACTTATTGTTCCTTCACTCTTTCACCATTGTTTTTTTTTTATTCTAATGTCTTAACTCATATTCAATAATATCACTATAAATAAAACTTACAACAATGTTAATATTGTAATATGTTCTTATTTCCTATCAGGAATCATGGTTTCTACCCTCGGCTGCACAGATGATAATTTCTGTTCCATAATCACTGTGCCGCCAACACTGAACAGTTGTGTGAAAGCAATAATGTCCCCTACAAGCTCTTCTCCAAAAATCTGTTCTTCTGTGGATTCTCAGGGTCTCTTTTTCCTGTTGGGATTATTCTCTGTATATGTATCGGATAGAATTGTAAACTTCTATATGTCAAATAAAATATAAGAAACAAACAAAATAAAAGACCAATAACTGTTAATGATTTTTCTGACATCGGTGATCATTGCTAAATAGAAGATGAAAATTTCCTCCAATGAGAAACGAGCGATGTTCTCCCTTAGAGTTCTATGTATATCAGCCCTATGTTTACGGACAATCTAAGGGCAATTCTTCTCCCTTGTATTAGTCATAACGTCGCTCGTTTCCCCATTGGAGGAAACAGCTGAGCCCCCCTCTACTTGAGCCAATCAGAGAAAGAGCTCCTCTCTGCATAGGACATAATATTCGTTTCTGCAATATGTATATACCTGTTCTTTTGTTTTCTCACATTATCCCTCTTTTTTCTCTTTCTTTCTACACTATTTCCTTTCTAGAGTAACGTTTTTTCATCTTTCCTTGCTCTAATATGTGTCCGGATTCAATATTCATCATTTAGTTATTTCATTGCCCTTTATTTTTCTATCATTTTTCCCCTTTTCTCTCTTTATCATCTTCGGCCTGCACACGGCACTATTGCGCATGTGCAGATGCCCTATTTGAACTACATTTCCCACATCTCCCCTTACCGGAAGTGCCATGACGACATACGAGGACTTCCGGTTCTGGTGTCGCTGCCGCACGGAACGCTATTTAGACCGGCTCTTTCCCTCTACATACTAGATGGCTCCTTTCTTGCCATATTTTTCTGCACATTCTTAATTTGGTAAGTTTCTTGAAGGGCATAACAGGGAATTAGATAGCAGTTTCCATGCATACCCCGTATATCTGGCCGGTTTGTGGGTGGGAAGCTTTCTTCTATGATTACACTTATAATATGCATACTTGGGCCTGTTGTATTTATTTTGGTCTTATACCCAATTATATGTAATGTATAGGACTGTGTATTTTCTATGTAACCCTTTATGTATTAATGGTATATACGGAACAGCATGCCAATTTTTGTATTTATGTATATACATTCTCGATTAGTTTTCTAGGTGAATTTTTATGTATATTCTACTGTATTATATAGTTACGTTGTGGTTTGATGTGCACTTATTATTTTTTGTTCATTTTTGTTTTACAGTGACTATTTGACAAAGGTCGTTGTGTGACCGAAACGTTAATTCATTGAAAGTCACGTATTCTGTATATAGATTTGGAGCCTGTGGAATGAATTAAAGAATTTCTTTGCATTACTTCTGAGAGCGGTCAATTGACTTTATAGAACATAATGGAGATCCCGATTGGCTCCCGCAGACGCCATAAGTTAACATGTAGTTTTTGTTGCTCTCTTCAGAATTGCTGGATACGAATTTCTCTCGCTTTCTATACACCAATCAGACACAAGACTCTATTCCCATAGAACAAAAAGGAACAAATAGTTCCTGATTCGTGGAACACACCCCATAGCATATTATGAGTCTCGAGTAACTCGTGCTCTCATTGGCTGGAATAGTCCAGGCTCCATATTTCTGCCCAATCACTGAACAGCTTTATTCTAAGCTATGGTATTTGTATTTTACCGACTTGTTTCTGATTGGTTATATAGGCTCTCATAGAGAACAATGGCTCCACGTCGCTTGAATAGCGATTGGAGGAACAAACTGACCAATAAGAGCTTAGCCTCAATTTAAAATATACGGTCTTTCCTGGTTTTTCTTATAACACGTTTTCTGATGTAGTGCCGGGATCTATAGTAGGATCTTGGCCCTCAGCTCGGTTCTTTCCAGCTGGCACTGACATTTCCTTGTCAGGCTGCATTCCCACTTCAGTTATTTGGTCAGTTTTGCCCCTGTAACTGCTCAGAGAAGTGAAGAATGAAGTGATTCTAAGAGCGGCGGCAGTCATGTGCGTGTCATACTAAAACACAACATTGTATGAAGACCAAACCAAGCTCCCTCTGCATATTTAAGCATGGCACAACGTTCTACAGCACCCTGCAGGCTCTGTGCAGCCTGGAAATAGCTGTTTTTAATGTGACTCATTGCGGATAAATTTGGAACGAAATTAAATTTGGGGAAAAATTTGACAAATCAGCCGAATCAAATTTTTGGAGAAATTCGGTCATCTCTAATCACCATGAAGCCAGACTTTGCGACATCTGTATTTCCTATATTAATTCCAGGAATAGATGAAAAACGGAAGGCGGAATTTGTACAATAGACTTTGATTTTCCTAACTCTGTGTATATATCTCTTAATAAACTGCATAGATTTATATACTATAAATATACCCCAATCAGCGGTAATACTAAACTACACACATGTATTAAAGCAGTGGATATTTGGGTTACAGCCATATCTTTAAAGGACTCGACCATACAATCTTCTCTTTGTTTTAAAGTTCCACTATGTATATGACTTAAGGCTGGTGTCTCTGGGACTTCCCTTTGATTGCAGCACTGGGAGGATTGATTGAAAGGTTTGACTATGCACTGAGAGGTGTAAGTGTTATCAGCAGGAAAAGTGCGATTAATTCCACCTCCTTACCAAAGTAGTAAAAGATTAGCCCATTTTCCTTTCATGTATTGCACTTTTCTTGCCCTGTAGTCTAGTCTAATCTTATCTATCCCAATCCAGAGAACAATCGAGTGATCAATATGTCATTACCTAGTATTTGTAATTAGAATACTTAGAGATAAGCAGCACCAACATTAAAGTGACATTAGTCTGCCCGGCCATTCTGAAGTTTTATCTCACAGGCAGAAAAGGACAAGACTTTATATGTCATTTTTAATTGCATAGGACTGCCAGAATAAAGAAAAAAATACTGCCAAAAATTCTTTAAAAAAATTTCAGGAATATTGAGTTTAACAGAAATCCCCAATTCTGATGGAAATATTCATTTAAAGTTGATTTGTTGGAGATTGCAAACATTTTAAACGTTTGAACATGTGACGTTTGAAACGTTTGAGCTCCCTCTCATTTGTGGTGTTGTTTGGAGACTTCTTTGAGGTTTGTTTCACAATGAAGAAGGAACAAATCGAGAAGGAAGAGAATGTGTCTAGTAAAGACATGTAAATTAGTTCTCCTCAAGAAAGAAGTCAGCTGCTTCAGTTCCTTTTCCTAGATATTATTTGACTATTGTATTTTCCCAGGGAACACTGCAGGGTCTATAGGTCTCCATACACCAAAGAGAAATTTTACCCACCATAGTGTGGGATGGAGGGGTGGTGAAGGCCTTTCACTCAGAATCCTCCTTGCCTCAGCACCGATGAGAGGCAATTCCTGAAACAACTGTCTGCACATGGACCTGTTTCTTATGGAGAAGCTGCAGACTTGGCTTAAACTCCCCAGTCATGTTCCAAGGCTCTTTACATGGGTTTTGCTATCACAGACATTGATGACATATTGATAGGATACACCATTAATGTCACATGAGTGGGACCTGCAACTTTATCCAAAATGTTTCCAAAAGACTCCCTCTTATGAATGAAAAAGTGGCTTTGCTTGCGTGGTCACTTATTAATTTTACCTAGTGTTATGAATACAGTTGAATGCAATAGCTTGGCTCTACCCAGAACTCCCATTGAAATGACTGGTGAGTATATATGTAGTAAAAATAGGATATATGCAGTAAGGTATAATACACATGAGGAGTGTAGGTGTTTAAACAACATAAAGGGAGTTACATACACTAGAGATATCCCAAAACTTAGTCACTAGCATAGATGACTAAGATGATGACTAAATTGGTAGATAAGGTATCTAACAATTTAGTCATCATCTTAGTCACCTATGCTAGTGTTACGTTTGAATAGGAAGATGACTATTATGTCCATTTTGCTCCCTAATGAACCCCTCTAACTGTGTGGGGAGAAACGCGTTGGCCAGATTATGAGATTGGGACATTTATCTGTGTATATCCATTTGTGTACATTGAGTGTTGGTCTTGAGAATACATTGTGGTGACTAGACCTATACATTTATACCTAGATTGGATGATTTTATGCCACTAATCAGCCCATTGCATCTGTATTAGAATAGGGAATTTATAGGGCATCTTTTTCCAGTACTAGGTTACTGATGAGGTCGCCCTTATATGGGCGGGTACCCCATGTATATAAGTAGGTGCTTGGTAGCTCTTGGTAGGGATTTATTAGGGTATATATAGGGTTTTGTCTGTGTTTGATAAGATTTTATTAAGTTATTAAAGGTTAAGTTTTAGGTTATCTCTAGTGTATGTAACTCCGTTTATGTTGTTTAAGTTTTGTAAGTAAGGAGGTAAAAGCAAATACCCATAAAGATACATGGGTAGTTGTAGGTATTGGGAGTTAGTAGTAGGTATTGTAGGTATTGTGTAGGTGTTTGCCTCAGATAACGGGGTATGGAAGGCAGAGAGGCAGAAGTGGTTGGATCCTGGGTATATATGTAATAGGTTAGACACAGGCACTGTGGACTTATGTAAGCAATTGGTATAGGTACATAGCAGACAGTGGTGTGTGGTGAGTGGCCGCTCAAGTGGGGCCATGTCTCCTTTCATAACAGAGAGTTTTGGTGGCCCATTCTGAAGATTGGTGGGACCTGCACGTCTCTGACATTGATGACATATCCTATTACTCCTATTGTGTCTGTGACACAAAGTTTAGTTGTGGCTGTAAGGGATGCTGCTACCAATAGGTGGCACCAAAGACAACTCTTTTCCCCGGGAGTTTATTAAAATACTTGATGGCATGGTAATGCTCGAGTTTGGCTAATGACTTTTTTCTGCATTGCGTAAGGAGATCAGATGTTCATTACTCAAAGTAATGAGCGAAGGACATCCCCATCTGTCAGATCTGCACCTATTAGAGCCTCTGTGACATCCTCTCTCCTCAGCATACGGCAGCTCTGTTTGCACTTCAGTCTGAACACAGCCCTCAACACTCTGCTTTTTCTATTGCTTTCTATTGCTGTTTCTGTCCTGGGCTGAACGGGATAATTTGGATGTGATGATTGACAGATGTCTCCACCTCTAGTCTCTGTCCAAGATGCCAGGAACCCGGTCCAAACCCATTCTGGACCGGGTTCCTGGCATCCTAGTTATTACTCCTCCTTCATTGTCCCCTTTGCCGGTGATAGTCTTTCTTGACCTGGTGGGCGCTTATTATTACTGTCTGCTTGGTTCCTTGATCTTCTTGCTTGTCCTTGGACTCTTCTCTCGTCTCACGTTTTGCTACTTCTCTGCTCACTCTGGCCTTTGACCCTGTCTGCCTAGCTACTCTTTTCTGTTTGTACATCTTGTCCGTCCTCTGTGTGCACTTTGCCAGCGTAGGGACTGTCGCCCAGTTGCCACCGGCTATCTAATGCGGCCAAGCAAGTAGGCAGGGTTAGCATTGGGCTTAGGGCTCACTTCTATCCTTCTATTTCTGTTCACCTGCCCCGGACATCCCTGACACCATCAGAGAAGTTGCCGGATGCAAATCATTGAAATTATTCAGGGATACATTTCCTGAACTTGTGTAAGAAAACCTGGAACCCAGACGATGCTGATCTGAATTTTTGGAGCTGGTTTTACTTATTGGTGATACAGTTACAATAAGGGCTCAGACTCCCTGGGACCTTCTAATGAACCAATCAGAATTCACTTGTACTGTATAACTTTAAGAGTCTTATTATTAATTGATTCAATCAGTGTAAGGCTGCTTTCACACAGCGCAGTTTTGGTGCAGTTTTAGGCTATGTTCACACCGTGTAATGGCGGCACAAATTTCGCCGCGTATTTGCGCTTTATACGCAACGAGATGCGTGCCAAAATTACGGGAAAGCATAGCTCTCATAGAGAACTATGGATTACGCCTCGGCCCCCCCGCGTGTATAATACGATCGTATTGTACGCGCGGGGAGATAAGTGACATGTCAATTATTTGCGGCGATTACGCGCTCCGAGTAATGCATGTCTATGTGGAAGGTGGGCTGCCGGACCCCCTGCGCCTCAGGAGTTTTCACTGATCAGCGCAAGTCCCCGAAAGACACAATGTACTGCGGCGCCGCAATACATCGTCTGCACATAGCCTTAACTGCGCTCCAATTAACCGGTCTTTATTACCAGCAAGCTTCTTTCACTTATCTAAACTGTTTGGAAAGTGAGAAATCAATTAGTGCATGTGTAAAACACAAGACTACAGACACAGGCATTGATTACTTACCTAAAAAAACACCTTTCTGAACAATTTAGACAACTGAAAGAAGCTTGCTGGTAATAAAGGCAGTTTACTTGGAGCGGAGTTAAAGCTGCACCAAAACTGCGCTGTGTGAAAGCAGCCTTACACATTAACTATAAAATATTCATAAAGCCTTAGCTCAGACAGAATAATATTCATACCGGAATCAGACCTTCTGACTACTTTGGTTTGTTTCCTGCTGTTTGAGGAACTGTGACCCGACCACAATCCAAGAAATAATGTAACACACGACTCTGCACAACTGAAACAAAGACAAAAAAGGGACTTTTTTGTATCTAATTAAAAAGGTCACAATGTGATAATAAAAGCAAATCATTATCTTATGACAGCTCTGAGGTTATTAAGTTTGGAGAGTTTCCAGTACATTGAGCACACGGTCGATATTCCCCAAAATCCATGCACTATGAGCTGTTACAGGATAAGACAAGAGACTCTAAGAGCTTTGATGCTATTTACAAAGAATGGCTCTTATTCATTTTAGATCAATTATTTGTTTAGGAAACTGCAATAGTTTTGCTTGAATGAGGAACCTACATCCACAGAACCTCCCAAATATTTCAGAAAATAGGAATTTAATATAATCTAGACTATCACCAAAATGAAAAAAATCCCTTTAAAATATAACTTTTAATCAAAAATCTCTAAAATACGTTACACCTAGGTAGTGATAGTGTCAACAAAAATACACATATCTAAGGGACAATGTATCTATACACAATATTAGTACCTAATCCATATCCCTATCCAGGCCTCTACTTATCTACTGCAGAGAACCCGCCCCGAAAAGGGCGACCCCGCTATGTAGACCTGATTTCCTGTCTAAACACACCCTCAAAGAAAGCATGTGCAGAGTGAATGCTCCACACCATTCCACCTCAAAACCATAAACAATAAATGGAGAATATACTTAGTAGTTTAAATTCAAAGTTAGTTTAAGAATTCACATAACAATCCCCAGACGCCGCGTTTCGTCCCTCTCTCATGGACTCTTCAATGGGGTTAAGAAAAATGTGTACCAAACCACTAGTCTTATCACTCCAAAACGAGAGTACATACCATACATAATACCTGTTCAGAGGGTAATTTCCATATTAGGCTGGTATGCCTGAAAACAGCTGGTGTGCTCCACGATGGGTACTCCTTTAGTGTAGAGGAGTCACTGTGGGATTTTTTTTCATTTTGGTGATAGTCTGAATGAGGACCCTGCCTACAACATGGTGCAGGCAGTCGCTGGGTTACGAACGGGATAGGGATTGTAGGGTCGTTCTTAAGTTGAATTTGTATGTAGGTGGGAACATGTATATTTATTGAATGTAACTCCAGCACAAAAGGTTTTTCTTTAGTTCTGGGTAGTGCAGGGAAGCATTTTTACATTTGTTCTGCTGTCTGTGGCATGCTGGCACTTGTCGTTCCACAGCTACTATCTGCTGTGGCACATGGAACTACCAGTGCAAGCATGCCCCATAAGTCTCTGTTTGTAAATAGGGGGCAGATGTATGTCAGAACAATGAAAGTCGAGGACTGCCTGTACGTTATAGGGGGCTGTGGCTGCAATGTGATATATTATAGGGGTCTGTGCCTGCAATGTGATATATTATAGGGGCTGTGCCTGCAATGTTATATATTATAGGGGGCTGTGCCCGCAATGTGATATATTATAGGGGGCTGTGTCTGCAATGTGATATATTATAATGGCTGTGCCTGCAATGTGATATATTATAGGGTCTGTGCCTGCAATGTGATATATTATAGGGTCTGTGCCTGCAATGTGATATATTATAGGGGTCTGTGCCTGCAATGTTATATATTATAGGGGCTGTGCCTGCAATGTGATATATTATAGGGGGCTGTGCCTGCAATGTGATATATTATAGGGGGCTGTGTCTGCAATGTGATATATTATAGGGGGCTGTGCCTGCAATGTGATATATTATAGGAGTCTGTGCCTGCAATGTTATATATTATAGGGGCTGTGCCTGCAATGTGATATATTATAGGGGCTGTGCCTGCAATGTGATATATTATAGGGGTCTGTGCCTGCAATGTGATATATTATAGGGGGCTGTGTCTGCAATGTGATATATTATAGGGACTGTGCCTGCAATATGATATATTACAGGGGGCTGTGTCTGCAATGTGATATATTATAGGGGTCTGTGCCTGCAATGTGATATATTATAGGAGGCTGTGCCTGCAATGTGATATATTATAGGAGGCTGTGCCTGCTATGTTATATATTATAGGGGGCTGTGTCTGCAATGTTATATATTATAGGGTCTGTGCCTGCAATGTGATATATTATAGGTGCTGTGTCTGCAATGTGATATATTATAGGGGGCTGTGGCACAATGTGATATATTATAATTGGGCTGTGCCTGCAATGTGATATATTATAGGGGGCTGTGCCTGCAATGTGATATATTATAGGGGGCTGTGCCTGCAATGCGCTATATTATAGGGGGCTGTGCCTGCAATGTGATATATTATAGGGGGCTATGCCCGCAATGTGATATATTATAGGGGGCTGTGCCTGCAATGTGATATATTATAGGGGGCTGTGCCTGCAATGTGATATATTATAGGGGGCTGTGCCTGCAATGTGATATATTATAGGGGGATGTGCCTGCAATGTGATATATTATAGGGGGCTGTGCCCGCAATGTGATATATTATAGGGGGCTGTGCCTGCAATGTGATATATTATACTGGCTGTGCCTGCAATGTGATATATTATAGTGGCTGTGCCTGCAATATGATATATTATAGGGGGCTGTGCCTGCAATGTGATATATTATAGGGGTCTGTGCCTGCAATGTGATATATTATAGGGGGCTGTGCCTGCAATGTGATATATTATAGGGGGCTGTGTCTGCAATGTGATATATTATAGGGGGCTGTGCCTGCAATGTGATATATTATAGGGGCTGTGCCTGCAATGTGATATATTATAGGGGGCTGTGGCTGCAATGTGATATATTATAGGGGGCTGTGCCTGCAATGTGATATATTATAAGGGGCTGTGTCTGCAATGTGATATATTATAGGGGGCTGTGTCTGCAATGTGATATATTATAGGGGGCTGTGCCTGCAATGTGATATATTATAGGGGGCTGTGTCTGCAATGTGATATATTATAGGGGGCTGTGCCTGCAATGTGATATATTATAGGGGGCTGTGCCTGCAATGTGATATATTATAGGAGCAGTGTCTCAAATGTGATATATTATAGGGGGCTGTGTCTCCAATGTGATATATTATAGGGGCTGTGCCTGCAATGTGATATATTATAGGGGGCTGTGCCTGCAATGTGATATATTATAGGGGGCTGTGTCTGCAATGTGATATAATATAGAGGCTGTGCCTGCAATATGATATAGTATAGGGGGCTGTGCCTGCAATGTGATATATTATAGAGGCTGTGCCTGCAATATGATATATTATAGGGGCTGTGCCTGCAATATGATATAGGGGTATTGTCTGCAATGTGATATATTATAGGGGCTGTGCCTGCAATATGATATAGGGGTGTTGTCTGCAATGTGATATATTATAGGGGCTGTGCCTGCAATATGATATAGGGGTGTTGTCTGCAATGTGATATATTATATATCATATTGCAGCTTTTCCTGGAACATCTGCTCTGTCATAATACTGAAATGTGGAGGATAAGCAGCCAGGTTGGTTCTATTAAAAAATGATCAGTGCAGAAAAAATGCTCGCAACAATATTGATGTTGACTTTTACATATATACAGTATTAATGTATGCATCATCTATTTATTCTGATCTATGCAATGAATTTTCACTTATTTACAGTCGGTTTTTTAATCTTAAACTAATGTTGTAGCTCAATTAGCATGCTAGGATTTCAAAGAGGATTTCCCATTTCATTACTTCCACATTTGCAAGCTATGAACCGGCCGCTGAGAACTGGCACATGGTCCTGCTTAGCTCTCATCATTCATTTCTATGGGAGTTCTGAATATAGCAGAGCAAGCGTGCTACATGCTGGCCACAGTTGCAGAAGTCATGAGATGGGAAAATCCCTTTGTGCTGTGGTTATTTTCATAGTGACAGTACTTTAAGAAAGAACCTTATAAAGGACAAAATGCAACTGTGCTGCTGAAATAGAGAATATTCAGCCTCAGGTGCAGAGGACAGCACCAACTCCAAAGACAGCCCCGAATACATCTCCTCCTAAGCTGCAAAGATGAACACCCTTCCTTTACTTGTCTGCTTACTAATGGCCCTGACTCACCACGGTATGGTTATCTCATTACTTCTTGATTTAATATGAGATATAAAATATGTTTTACCCATTTATTGTACTAGTGATTAATGTGGTTCTATATTCTAGGTATGTGTGTAATACCCATAGTATGGGGGAAAATTGTCTGTGTATATATGTACAGTATATATGTATTGTGAAAAGGCGCAAGGTGTTGTTTTGGATGGTGGATATGTGTCACCGAGGTGTCTGTCCTCAAGGAAGTAAAAGCGTCGTTTGTGTTGGTAGAATGGCTGCTGCCAAGTAGTCGATCCGGGCCGGGTTTTTACTGGAGCAGTCTAAGAGCTGGGTGGAATGACACTTATCCAGGCTATGTTTTGCCTGGCCTATTTTAGTCAGGAGGTTTAGAGAATCTGCTGTGTGGTTCCTACCAAAGAGCTAGAAGTCTGAGGTTGGTTGCTACTATGTGCTCTCTGTATCTGGGATTGAGTTCTGTGACACCTCTGGAAGCTGGAAAGCTTGAAAGCCAAGCAAAGCACTGTGAGTGATGTTGTTCGCATGGACTGTGTCTTTTTTGTTGCACTGAAGAAAAAAGTCTACTGTTTTGATATAGCTTGTTCTTGCTTTTTGGCTTAAAGGGGTTGTATCACTACATTGACTCATCTTACCTCAGTCCTGTTTTCTGTGTTTCATTTTTTAATTCAGGGGCGTGTTTACTGGCTTTTATTGGCTTTCAGTGATGAGCTGCCAAGGATACCAGGTCTGTAGCTATAGCACCCCGCACTGGCAGCCTATCAGGAGAGGTCAAACAGGTCTGTAGCTATAGAGACCTGAGGAGCTGATTCAGCCCATACAATAAGGTATACCTTGGAATAGGCAGGACATTGTTAATGTACACATATTGCAAAGTGACTTGTTTTTTCAAGATCTTTAACATAAAAAGCAGTAATCATTGTAGTGAGACAACCCCTTTAACAAAGGCCAACTTGTTTATCGTATATCAAAAAGACTGTGTGCCTCTCCCCACCATTGTGCTAATCTCCACTATATTTCCACTATTTATATATATATATATATAAATATATATATATATATATATATATATATATATATATATATATATATATATATTTACTAGGGCACTTAAAAAATTAGAATATAATTGAAAATTAAAGGGGATCTCTTCTTGTTTTAGTATGTTTATGGTTATTGAATGTTATTTTTCACATCTGATTTTGTGTAACTTCTTAGTACATCTCCATGAAGCTCACTGATTACTTTTAGAGTCCTGAAAAATGAGATAATTAGATGTTATAGATGGTTTTCTAAACTGTGCCTGAACTCAGGAGTGTCAGAGGTACGTCTGATGGAGGGTTAATGTTACTAATGCATCTCAAAAATTAGAATATCATTGAAAATTAAAGGGGTTCTTCAGGACTATATTTTTATTTGTTATAGGGCTCACAAATGTATTATATTAAACATCGATATTCATACTGTAATGAGACTATACGATTTATGGGTTTCTCTATTTGACTTAAATTATTGATATCAATTATCTTTTCAGTGATATTCAATTTTTTTTAGATATACTAGTGTGTGTGTATATATATATATATATATATATATATATATATATATATATAATATATATACACTCACCGGCCACTTTATTTGGTACACCATGCTAGTTATGGGTTGGACCCCGTTTTGCCTTTAGAACTACCTCAATTCTTCGTGGGATTAGGGTTCACAAGGTGTTGCAACGATGCTCAATTTGGTACCAAGGGGCCCAAAGAGTGCCAAGAAAATTTCCCCCCACCCTGACACCACCACCACCAGCCTGAAACCGTGATACAAGGCAGGATGGATCCATGCTTTCATGTTGTTGACGCCAAATTCTGACCCTACCATCCGAATGTCGCAGCAGAAATCCGAGACTCATCAGACCAGGCAAAAAGTTTTCCCCAAACTTCTACTGTCCAATTTCGATGAGCTTGGGCAAATTTGGGGCCTCAGTTTCCTGTTCTTAGCTGAAAGGAGTGGCACCCGGTGTGGTCTTTGCTGCTGTAAACCCATCTGCCTCAAAGTTCGCCGTACTGTGCGTTCAGAGATGCTCTTCTGCCTACCTTGGTTGTAACGGGTGGCTATTTGAGTCACTGTTGCCTTTCTAATCAGCTCGAACCAGTTGCCCATTCTCCTTTGACCTCTGGCATCAACAAGGCATTTCCACCCACAGGGCTGCCCCTCACGGATGTTTTTCTTTTTTCGGACCATTCTCTGTAAACCCTAGATGGGTTTTGCGTGAAAATCCCAGGAGATCAGCAGTTTCTGAAATACTCAGACCAGCCCTTCTGGCACCAACAACCATGCCACTTCAAGGCTCACAAATCATTATATTAAACATCGATTCCCTACTGTAATGAGACTCGGTTTGAATGAGGGTTTCTCTATTTGACTAAATTATGATATGCAATATGCTATCAGTGATATGCTCAATGTTTTTTTTAGTATATAGGTGTGATTAAATTAATTTATACATAGTTGATATTACTAATAATAGTGATATGATATACACACACTAGTGTATCTGAAAAAATTAGAATTATTATTATTATTATTACTTATTATTAATTATTATTATTAATATTATTATTTATGTGTTTCTGAATACACCATGTTTTCATTAGACCCTGATCTGTCAGGGTCCGTCTACATTTTTAATTAGATTTGCATTCAAAAAACCATAGAAAAATCAGACTGAAAACCATCCCCATAGACCTCAATTAAAAATCTGAGTTGCAGTCCACACAACAGATTTTCTTGATTTTGGATTTCAAAAACGGTAATTTTCCCAAAAACTTGAAGCTTGTTCAATGTTCTGCCATATTTTAGTTAAAAAAAAACATGTTCCAAACATTTCTGTGTTGGATCTGTGTCCAAAACCCCATAGAGATGAATGAGACTTGTTTTCTGAATTTAAATCCACTGGGAAAAAAAGAATTCACATTGAAAACCGCATCAAAATACTCGTCGGATAACGCGGTTAAAAGATTCAGGATCGGTCGATTATTTTGACATGTGTCATGCGGACATAGATAAGTAATGGTAAACTGTATTGGTCAGCACTCAGTCCACATGGCAGGAGTCAGTAAAACTACGGCTTTTATTGGAGGCTGGATAAAATCACATTACTTGCCCAGGGGCACACCAGTTGACCTGGGGGAATTTAATTTAGGGGTTTACTCCCAGCTCAGACTGGTCCACTGGGGAATACCGGATACTCCCGGTGGGCTCCTGGGCATGGTGAACCAGGAATTGTTTTTTAACTACATAAACATCCTTGAAAGAGACAGAAAAGCATAGAAAGAGAAGCAAAAAGCAGGATGCAGTGAATAGGAGGCAGGTACAGTCATTTACAGTAGCTGTAGAGTGGGCCCCTAAAATAAATTTCACCAATGGGCCCAGTTGCTGCTCAACTGGTGGGCCCCTAGACTTAACTTTACCTGTGGGCTCTAGACGTCCCAGTCCGACACTGGTTCACCCTACAGCTACTTTGAATGACTTTCGTCTGCCTCCAGCCTCCAATAAAAGCCTTGGTTTTACTCACTTCTGCCGTGTGGACTGAGTGCTGACCAATACAGTTTACCTTTACTTATCCCTGGCTACGCTTCTTGGATTGAGGTACGTGCACCGTCTTATCGGAATTCTCATATGGACAATAGGAGCAACTGGCTATATGTGTGGAGATAGCCTTAGTGACTCATCCTCAGTTCTTGGTGAGTAATCCAAGCTGTTGATGAGTGGCGTTGCTTTAACTTGTCCCTGTTTGGGTCAACGTTGGTTCGACTGAATTTTAAAAAAAAATATGGGTTCAGAAATAAATCCATAACCGTAACCATAATCTTAAACCAGACCCAAAATTGGAATTAGGCTTTTTAGGCATTTTTAGGGTTAACCATTTCAGAGCACTTTCCATACGGCTGCACGTCCCAAGGTCACTTGTGTGCAAAGTTGCAGATGATTTTTCTAGAAATTTACACCAAAATGTGGTTTTGGCCAACCTGAATTAAGGCACTTAAATTTGGTTTGAATTCTTTGGTTTGAATTTGACTTCTGCTCAAATTTGAAGCGTGTGTAGAATTTATTTTTAATTAGTTATACAATGTGGTTATTCCAGGCAGGTGGCATTCATTTTAATTTTCTTTTTATTAATTGGATGATCTGAATACATTTTCTGTCTTCTATAGGTCTTT
Organism: Phyllomedusa bahiana; assembly: GCA_025379985.1. Taxonomy (NCBI): domain Eukaryota; kingdom Metazoa; phylum Chordata; class Amphibia; order Anura; family Hylidae; genus Phyllomedusa; species Phyllomedusa bahiana. The sequence continues at coordinate 10,351 of JAODAL010021552.1, read as the reverse complement.
GTCTCAGTTGCACTTATTGTCATAATGAAGAAAGCCCTTTTTGCACAGGATTCCCGGTGAATTGTGCTGTAAGCCAGTCCTGCCTGGTGGAGGTTGTTAAAGATTCTGGTAGGTGTATTGGGAAAAATATCCTCAAACCTAATATCTTGTCACCCTCAGTTCTACTTAAAGGGCTGTTGCCACTATGGACTTTGATGGCGTATCACTAGGATATGCCATCAAAGTGTGATAGTTGTGGACAGTGTCAGACTGAGGTGCCTAGCTGCCCATCAGTTGACCTGGTGGAATTTATTTTAGGGGTCCACCCTTAAGCTACTTTGAATGACTGTACATGTCGACTATACTCTGCCTCTTGCCTCTTTTTCTCTGCCTTTCAGCCTCTCCTGAGGATGCATATGCAGTAAAAAAACAACTCCATGTCTGCCATGCCCAGGGGCCACCGGGGGATTTATCTCAGGAACTAACTCTAAAAAGAGACAGTTGAGAGATGCTTTTGGTTGTGCACAACTTTCCATTCTGTTCTATGGAAGTTCTAAGCATGGAACACAGCGCTCTCCTGAACTGGGAACTCCCATATAACAGAATGGAGAAAACAGCGCTGCCCTGTACTGGGGACTCACATAGAGCAGAATGGAGAACACAGCGCTCCCCTGTACTGGGAACTCCCATAGAACAGAATGGAGAGAACACAGCGCTCCCCTGTACTTGGAACTCCCATAGAATAGAATGGAGAACACAGAGCTCCCCTGTACTGGGAACTCCCATAGATCAGATTTTTGAGAACATAGCGCTCCCCTGTACTGCGAACTCCCATAGAACAGAATGAAGAAGACAGCGCTCCCCTGTACCAGGAACTCCCATAGAACAGAATGGAGAACACAACACTCCCCTGTACTGGAAACTCCCATAGAACAGAATGGAGAACACAGCGCTCCTCTGTACTGGGAACTCCCATAGAACATAGTTGAGAACACAGCGATCCCCTGTACTGGGAACTCCCATAGAACAGAATGGAGAGAACACAGCGCTCCCCTGTACTGGGAACTCCCATAGAACAGAATGGAGAACACAGCGCTCCCCTGTACTGGGAACTCCCATAGAACAGAATGGAGAACACTTTGCTTCCCTGTACTGGGAAATCCAATAGAGCAGAATGGAGAACACAGCGCTTCCCTGTACTGGGAACTCCCATAGAACAGAATGGAGAACACAGCGCTACCCTGTACTGGGAACTCCCATAGAACAGAATGAAGAGTCATGCGCAAGTTTGACCGGTTCTTCACTCTGAGCCATAACTTTTGGGGGCCCTTTCCCAACATAGGTGCAAGTCCCAAAAGCAAGGCCTACACCTATCAGAGTTTGATGGCCTATCTTATCTATAAGCCTTCAAAGTCTATGGTGGGGAAACCTCTTTAACTTAATATAATGGAAATATGGTAATTAAAGGGAACATCTTATAGTGGAAATATCCCTTGTATGAAATTTTAGTTACCTTAAGGCTATGTTCACACGGCTTATTTTTGGACGGATTTCAGTCCGTAATTCGCGCCGTACTGTGCGAATTACGGCTGAAATACGTCCCAGTCATTACGGAATCCATAGTTCTCATAGAGAACTATGGATTCCGTCTCCTCTACCCGCGCGCGAAATACGGCGAGGGGGGTGAAAGCGACATTTCAATTATTCACGGCGATATACGCGCCGTGGATAATGAATGTCTATGGGGCCGGCGATCTCCTACCGCCCCCCCCCCCCCCCTCCCTCTCTCGCTCCGCCCCACAGCACACGGCGTAATTGCGGGCGAAATCCGTCCCCGCAATTATGCAGTGGATAAGTCGTGTGAACCGGGCCTTAGTCTGTGGAAGGGTAATAATTAGTTTAGTTTTCCCTATATAGAAGCTATTTAAATTTAAATACTCCAAATATTTATCTGGGGGCGACCATATTGTAAACACACATCTCTTTCCTGCATTGATTGCATAGACCTTGCATAAGGGTCTCTGTGCTCTATGGCAACTATGCAATGAATGGGACAGAAAAGAGTCAATGAAGTTGTAAAGGGTTCAGGAAGAGATGGACTAAGGTCCTTCCCCTAGAGCTGTCTACAGGGATTTATTTCTGTACATACAAGACCCTCACCCAGCCCGCTTCCTGCATACACTGTTCATATTGAAATCTAAAACAAGATTTTGTGGCACAAAGAGATAAAAGAGCTCTGGTTCTTATGAGGACAAGTTAGTTGTTATTTCGGGGTAAGTTCTGTTATAGGCTAATTAAGGGAAATGTGGCTAGGGAACTAAATTGTTATTGGAGGCAGTCTGGTTGGAGAAACCTGGACTATCATGGTGCTACTCTGTGTTTATGTGGACACCAATTGGTGCACATGGGCTCTACTTGATCCTGTCCTAGTTTATGCAGCTGAAAAGTGAGCCACGGAAAACAAAAAAAACACAAAACATTTTTTGATTAATTTATATAATTAATTACAGTACAGACGAAAAGTTTGGACACACCTTCTCATTCCAAGAGTTTCCTGTATTTCCATGACTACTTTCATGACACTGGTCTAATGTCCATTCCTTGTGTTCTTTAGCCCAAACAAGTCTAGGAAACCACTGCTAAGGGCAGGCAACACGCAGAAGAGACATGTTTGGGCTAAAGAACACAAGGAATGGACATTAGACCAGTGTCATGAAAGTAGTCATGAAAATACAGAAAACTCTTGGAATGAGAAGGTGTGTCCAAAACTTTTGGTCTGTACTGTAAATGGCCCCTGTAAGAAGTGTGGAGAAAAGCTATTTCATGTAAACCCCCCCTCAAAAGACAACGAAGGCGCTCCCTCCAAGTGGAGAATAAAGGATTCAGCCTCTGGAAGAGAAGATCCTTTTTCACTAAGAGAACTAAGAGTTGAGGGTTTCAAGAAAGGTTTAGGTAACTAATTGCTCCTAATTAATATTCATACATTTGTAGCAGTAAAAAATATCTGTACTCAATCTGATGGAAATTTTGAGATCAGGAATGAAATCTTCATTAGGGCAGTTTGGTTCTTGTCTTATGGGTTCCAAGTCTTCATTAGTAGGAGAAACACAGCTTAAATTTTGCCTCTCCCTCTTCCTTCATCCACATCTTCTCTTCACCTTTGGTTGAACTTAATGGACGTATGTATTTTTTTAACCATACTAACTGTGTAACTAAGTAATTTCTTTACATTGAAACTAAATTTTGCTGAATTTCTAAAATTTTGACATTTATTTTACTATTCTAAGTTATCACTGTATTTTTTTTTTTTTTGGTTTTCTTTTGTTAGTATGCAGAAAACAAGAGTCATGTGCAATATGCAGCTGTAGGTTGGACCCCAGATTGAAATCCACTAGTGGCCCCAAAATTCAACTCCACTGGTGAGCCCCAGGATTCAACTTCTTTGGTGGCCCTAAAAAAATTTGTCTTATTCTTGTGCCCCAGGTATCCCAGTCCAACAGTGCTCTAAGAGCACTCTGACCGGAAACCTAGGAACTATGGGGGCATTCTGTTTTTATGGAGACACTAGTGGCTGCACTTAGGGGTACATGTATGTACGGGGCTGCAGCAGAAGTTTGGCATCTTTCCAGCCCGATGTCTACAATAGCCCCGATCGCTATATTTTTAAATCTCCCGCACGCCAACATCAGGCGCATTACAGAGTGCCCGGTGATCTTTGCGCCTGATTTCGGGGGGAGAGGGGGGGCATGAGGTGGGGTGCACTAGCACCATATGAAGCTATAGATTTATAGATTCACTACGGCAATTCTAGGTTCATTACTGCTGGAACAGGTAGAGCCCTTTAAAAGTGGTTTACCTGAGCCTGAATTGTCGTCTTAGTGCTAGAATGTGCCTGATTTATGACCCACAGTAGACCAGGTTCATAGATTCAGGCGCATTCTATACTGTTCTAGTGTGCTTACAAATTTAGCATCTAAGCGCCTTAAATCATATATGTTGCCCTTAGACTCTACTGACCCTGCAACAGTCTACACAGCAAAGCTGAGAAGCTGCAACTTAATAATATTATAATGTTTTTATTAGTTGAGGCAGAAGGGAAGGGGGGATAGTTTTCATTATTCTCAAAAAAGACAGATTATATTTTGATAATGATTACCTTGTCATTTCGATTGATAAGTTGATCTGTCCTAAGTTATGTATGTAATAACTTTTGTGCCCCCTTGTGATACAGTTAATGTTATAAGATGTATTTTGTTTCTTTTACATATTTATGTAAAATTTCTAAATCTAATAACAGTTTGAAAAAAACTACTACTACTACTACTAATAATAATAATAATAATAATAATAATAATAATAATAATAATCCAAATAGTGCTATAATTTCTAATAATACAATCTCTTGGAATGCCTACTATACTAAATACTTTACATTACATTAATTGTTGTTTAGTATTTAATTGTTTTGTATTTTAACTTTTTTTTTGCTTAATTTTATGCATTTTTTATTTCAGCTAGGAATACCACCAGGCTTAGTAGAGGCTGCAGAGAGTCCCATTACTGTAACTACTCCGTGTCTTATATGGAAGGACTTTACAGAATGGATCGATCAGTAAGCTGCTGTGGAGATGATAACTGCCCCGCACCAGAGCTTGCCAGTACGTGTTGCTTTATGGTTTATATATATATTCAAGCATCTCTTAACCTTCTTGGTCACTTCTCCCTACATCTTCAATAATTTTAGTAGTTAGAAGGGTTAAAAAAAGGCTCTAAATGACACTGAGGTACATGTTTCAAAAGGCTTATGGGAAGAGAGCTGAGCTCTGCAGCGCCATCTATTGAATGTAACAATCCTTAAGTCACATGTGACTCACTGAGCCTTGCAATGTGACAAGGGTTGAAGCCATACCAGTTGAGTTCATCTGCAGACAGCTGTTTCTGGGTATTGCCCCTAAATTTCCTGCTTATTCATTTTAACCCCCTTTTTTATGCATTTCATTGCAGCAGTTGAAAACGGATTACAGTGTCCTTCAGGAGTTTCTTACTTCAAAAATTCCATTCAAATCTTGCAATGTAAAGGCGATCACAGCAAATGCTTCAATTTAACACATATCTTCAGTTCAGGTAATGAAAGACAAGAATCCTGGAAGTCAATGTAAGAGAAATGTTCTGTATATTCTCAGCTTCATGCTTGGATTCTCATGTGAATGGGCTATAGTGAATTGCTTTGCAGTATCTTAAAGTGAACTTCTAATTTGGACAATACAGAGTTCCCTCAATGTGTAATATTAGTTGGCTACGGGTCGACCATTGCATGTTGAAAACTGGAAAACTGCTAATTGGTTCCAGGGACCCAAAATGTCGCCAACATAATGCAGACTGGAGAATTAAGACAATTAAGCATACAACATATTCAGATAAAGCAAGTCCCTACATATAGAAATGAGAAAGGGAAGCTGGAAGCGAGAATTCACTTTCTATGTGTTGTGATACACCCCATGGTCCATGTCCCGGCCTGCAGACGGGCGTGGCAGTGGTCTTGTGGTCTTTAGTGATGGCACAAGCCATGGCAACTAATACATAGTGTAAAGTAAAACTAAACAGTCTAAACATGCACCAGATGTATCATACATTTAGTGCATTTCTAGACTGTCTAGTCTAAGCTTACCTTGTCTAAAAATTAGACATTATTAGTACATCTGTTCCTTTGTGTGCACATTCACCTCTTCTTCTTTTAATCCCTTCTTATTCTTCCTCTTTTCCTCCTTCCCACCCTTCCTCTGTATTTCCATCTACTTTTCATTGTTACCCTACTACTCTTCCGTCCCACCCTCCCTTCTTACCTGTGTTATTTCCCATCCTCCTTTCTTATCCTTCTCATTATTCCAATGAACCTTTCATTGTTACTCTTTTACTCCTTCTTCTCATCCTCCCTTCTCACATGTCTTTTTTCTCTCATCCTCCTTTCTTATCCTTCTCCTTATTATAATCAACATTTCATTTTTACCCTTAAACTCCTCCTTCTCATCCTCCCTTCTTACTCATCTTCTTCTCCAATCCTTCTTTCTTATACTTCTTCTTATTCCAATTTACCGTTTTTACCCCTCTTCTTTTCTCACTTTCCTTTCATTGTAACGTTTATTCTCTTCCTTCCTTTCATCCCCTCTTAGCTTTCCTCTTCTTTTACCCCTTTTATATTCTTAAATTTCATCTCACCTTTACCATCCCATTATTGCCCCTTTTTATCCTCTGTTTCAATATTCTTCTTTTTCTTTCTTACCCTCCCTTCTTCTCCTTACTTCTTACTTTTCTTTGTCTCCTTCCCATACTCCCTTCTTACCCCTATTTGGCCTTTTCCTACCCTTCCTTTCTACCCTACATCCTCTACTTACCCGCCTCTATTTTACTGTTCTTCTCTTCCTCTCCTTCCAGTCTTCTCTCTCCTTGGCTTCCCATCCTTTTTTTATGTTCTACACCTCAAATTTCTCCTTCTTTTTCTTCTGCTTCTTTATCTTCTCTTACTTTCCTCTCCCTTCTTTACCGTTGTCTTTTTTTCTATTGCTTTGTATTATTATTATTATAATAAGGTGTGTGTATGTTACAGCATATTCTTTTTTTATCACAGGAGACAGTAGTTCTATACTCGGCTGTTCAGACGACCGTCTCTGTTCAACAAACTTTACAAATTCAACCCTGATCAGTTGTCAGAACGCAACAACGTCAACCACAAGGACTTCTCCTACAACTTCAGCTACAAACGCTCCCACAATGACCTCATCTGCTTCTTCTTCATCCTCTTCTTTGGCTTCCTCTTTGTCTTCTACTTTGTCTCCTTCTTTGTCTTCCACTTTTTTTTCTTCTTCTTCCTCTTCTTCTTCATCATCTACAACAACTCCAATCTCTTCCACCAAGCTTCTGTCTCCTCTATGCAGTAGGGCTGACCCTGTCGCCTGTTCCCAGAGCCTCTTGCTTCTGTTTGGATTATTTTCTATATATACATCTAATAGAATTGTACACTTCTGCGGGAATAGCCTTGCTTGAGACATGAGTATCCATTTTCTCAATGCTCTGGGCACCTCCACGAGAATCTTTCTCTAACCTCATTTTACAGGGCCTCAACAAGAAAACAACTTGCAACATCAGCTTCTCTTGGCTAACTTGAACATTATATTGGCTCATTTTGATAACTTTGGCCATTGAGGTCTAGTTGGCCGAGTGAAGCAATGACTTACTTTTTTGGCCATGTTGGATTATTGCTCAACTGCAATGCTTGACAGCCTCTTTTGCCTCCATCTACTACCCAAGGATCATATAGAGGCTCCAGGTAAGCCACATATGGCTGAAAGAGGACTTTGGTGAGGTATTCAAGCACCAAAACTACTCTCTAAAACTGTGGCCTATGCAACACCAAAAAGCAGACCCTAAATGTATTATCTACACAGTTAAAGGGGCCCTTGCCCTAAACACCTTCACTAAGTTCCGCTGGGAGCCTAGAGAAGGCTTTATATCACAGGAATTAATGTCTGAGCCCACCTTCCGATCTCATTTGACCATTAAAGTGATTTTTTGTACAACAAGGACATTTATCCTAAGTTATTGAACCCAATACACCCGAAGTCTGTATTTGCAGTGTAAAGATATAGCTGGTTTCATAAATCAGGCTGGGAAAACATTTTTAAATGCAACCTAATTTCTAGACTTTAAAGGGGTGCTATTATTTCAGACATGTATGGTACGTCAACAGGCATATTGTTTTGCACAGAGGCTTTTGAGGATCTATTCTCATAATAGGTCTGGGTCCTGTAGGTGCTATAAATGTCTCAGACAGGAACACCCCTTTACATTTTATCAGGAGGGATAAAAATAATTGATAGCAGGTATAGATTTAATGAATAAATTACTTGGACATCTATTTTTTTTCTCCTCCTACTCACAGCACTCAACAATAATGACCCAAAGCCAAAGGAAAGATGGCAGCTCTGCCAAACTCACCTCTTTTCTACTTAACGCAACCCACTGCCTAAGTAACAATGGGGATCGATATAAATTGTGGTGGCTAGATGTCCGGGCCAGAGCATCTCCAAAATGGCAGGTTTTGTGTAGTGTTCCTATAATTCAGCAGTTTGCACCCACCAAAAGTGGCCCAAGGAGGAACTATTGGTCAGCTTTTCTCCACAGTCATAGGTGTCCAAAGTATATCCTCTGTTCACTAGGGGCTGGGACACCAAACACCTTATTTTCGTCCAGTGTAACACCCTTAATAAATCTGTAGGTGGATTACAGGATCACACTATTGACAATAAGTGATGGAGGCAGCAAAGTTCCCCTCTGTATATGCCACAGAGCATGCCCACAACACTCTCCTATAGAAGTAATTTTTTTGTCCAAGTGACTATTGCAAAGCAAATCTCTATCACAACCATATTTTATATCAGAACCCGAGAGTTTTTGGAAATGTACACTTTCTTGGATAAGTACAGGAAACTGGAGAGATTAGACCAGTCTAGAGTTTCAATGGTTCTGTAAGGGACCAGTCAGGGACACACGAGAAGACACAGACAGAGTGAGGCCCTGGCGCTGGTCCCAACCCCTGTCCCTGCCTTTTGGGGGTACCGGACTCCTTAAAAGGTCGGTCCCAACCAGAAGACTGAAAACTACTCTGAATACGTGGGAACACAGGACACAGACAAACAAATACAAAACACAATAAGGGAACGTCAGACAAGCAAGGTTGGCAGCAAGCGGGCAGCGCAGTACAAAATCGGGAGACAGAGAGAAAAACGTAAGACGAGCCAAGTCGGTAACTGTCGGGCAATGCAGTACAAAATCAGGAAGAGAAGAATAGTCAGAAGCCAAGCAGAGTCAGGTAACCAGAAAATCCAACAATAGACAGGCAAGCGAATGGTATAGGAAAGACCCAATATAACAGGCACAGGGAACAGGTAAGGGAATCCTTAAATAGGGAACTGGTGAACACAGAGCAGAGGTGATAGGTGTAAAGAACACAAAACCGGCTAGGGAAACACAGCTGTCTATCAAAGAGGAACACAGTTTAAAAGGGTGATAGAGGATTCCTGGACACAGGCGTTGGCCAGTAATCATTTAATACACAGGGAAGGAAAGACTCAGTTCACACTGGTAACTAAGAATACAAAGTATTATGTTAAATATCACGGTTTTCGTGGCCATAGCCGTGGCCGGTGACCAGAACTCGAAGCTGGGGGTCTGTCGGGCATGATCATGACAGGTTCATTATAAAGCATTGACAACTCACATAATTTTTTCTGCATGAAACAAGGAGATGCTTTCTCCCCAAGACCTGCAACATGGGACATGGAGCCCGGGAAGTGTAGTAAGTGGTTTTATTTATGTGAAATATGAAAAAAAAAAATTTGAGTTCGGAAATTAAGGACTCAACTTTCCAACCAGTTTTGGTCCCATTGCTTCCGACTACTGTATATAAGTCACATGTACTGTTCTCGTGATCACTGAGGGCTATGATTGACTGCAGGAACCCATGTCAATCATTGGCGGGACAACCGCTACCAACCATTAAGAGTTACGGCTCCTACATACCAGTTAGATGCTCCTAATAAACTCATTACCTGCATTAAAGACAGCTGCCTTAAATAGTCACCTTTATAAAAGACTCCTTTCCACAGTCTCAATTAATCAGTCAGACTCTAACCTCTACAACATGGGCAAGACCAAAGAGCTTTCTAAGGATGTCAGGGACAAGATCATAGAACTGCACAAAGCTGGAATGGGCTAAAAGACCTGCAACATGGGAGATGGACCCCAGGAAGTGTAATAAGTGGTTTTATTTATGTGCAATAAAGTTATGACTTGTATTTTTTGGTCGAAGTCTGTTCTTCATTAAAGGGGTTTTGCCAAGAAGTGAGTTCCTCACCTAACAGGCTGATACTCCCCTCTTGAGGCCTGAAAAAAGGGGTGTTGTGTTTCTGTGTTTAAAAAAACAAGTACCTCCTCTGTGATGTCATCACTCCACCTCCCATGCAAGTTCCTGATACTCAGTCTCAGTAGTTGAGCAAACATTGTGCTGCTAATCCACAGAGGAGAACTCTTATTTGCTCAGGAGAGAAGATAAGCTCAGCAGGCAGCCTTCTTTCATTCCTTCACAAATGCTGCAGGGGGAGAGTGAGAGGGGCTGAGCAGAGAGCTAGGGAGTGTCTGCATGTTTACTCAGATAATTACATTACAACCTGTATATTCTCTATAAAAAAGATACAAGATCTTTCTCCCCAGTCCCTTCAAAGCTCGTTCATGTTCCCTGTCATCAGATAAGAAGTGCAAACAATACAAGTTTGGCCAGATCACTCCTTGGGTTTTTAAAAAAATGGGCGGGATGTAA
>JAODAL010021551.1:20000-66817 GCA_025379985.1 Phyllomedusa bahiana | reverse complement strand
AGGGGGACAGTTTAGTCAAGTCCAGTTCAAATAAAATGGTGGTTGAAAGACTCCTTTTTCTGGCACTTTTAAACTGTGGGTCAGACAGGTTTTAATTTGGTCATTCGGGCGGTACAGGACAGATATGAGTGTCCAGTTTCAACAAAATTGGTTGAAAGACTCCTTTTTGGGGGCACTTTTTAAATCTGGGGTCATGCGGGTTTTTGGGGCTCATGCTGCGTTTCCAGGACAGTGAATATTCAATGCCCCATTCAAGTAACATGATGCTTCAAATAAATACTGCCTTCTGGCACTTTTTAATTTGTGGGTGATGCAGGTTTAAGGGTCAGGCTGTGGTACAAGACGGATAGTAAAATGGTCTGTGACTTTTTTTTCTGTGACTTATAACCTAAGGGGTGTTGCCTAAAAATGTAGCAGGATCCATTTGACTGTTGTGGATGTTAATTTAAAGCTTCTCCACCCTTGTTTGGGTGTAATAATGAAGGTGTTTTGCTCTCCCATAGACTTTAATGGTCATCCCCGCATAATCGATGCTCACTATCGAAAAACCTTATCGATAGCGGCCGACTATCGACTATCGCTCGATCTCGATAGCCAACGCAATCGCTCAACACTAGTGTCCAGCATGTAATGGATCTGGCACTGCCTCTGCAATAAAGGCTCCAAACAGAACTTCCAATGTAGATGTGAACCAGGCCTTACCTGCTTTCTTTATGCCGTGTTTCCTGGTACAGCTCTGTTAAAGAAAGTGTCCACCTTAAGGTATGTTCACACAGCATATAGTGCATACAGTAAACGCTGCAATACGCCTGGTGGCATCAGGCCCGTGCGTATTTCTAAAGCGCTCTGGCCTGGCCCCATTCACCTTAACCCCATAACGACCTTGGGTGTATGCATACGTCCTGGTCGTTTGGGGGTTCACGCCTCTGGACGTATGCATATGTGCTGAGGATCGCGCGAACTCTAAAGCAGAGTTTGCGCGATCGGCGCGGGGTGTCAGCTATATATTACAGCTGACATCCCGCAGCGTCGGCCCCGACCCGCGATCTCCTCCTGCGTCTCTGTCGGCGACAGCAACTGCACGGATCGAGCTCCTGCCTTCTGACAGACAGCATGGAGGGCATAGAATGCCTTCCGGGTTGTCTGTGATGTCACAATGCCCGGCTGTGCCCTGTGGGCATGTCCCGGCATAGTGACTGACAGTTGCCATAGGAACCAGTGCACAGCAACAAGCTGTGGGATTGATTCCTATTGAATGAGAAAATCAAAAGATCTCTCATTCAAATCCCCCTATGGGGAAAAGTAAAAAAAAATGTAAAAAAAAAAAAAAAAAATGTGAAAAAAATGAAAAACATGTAAAACAAAACACAAAAATAAATAAAAACACGTACACTGCCCTTTTCCCCCCTTTAAAAACGTCATCCCCCCAAAAAAGACAAAAAAAATAAAGTCCCTTTTTGATATCGCCGCGTGCTAACGACCCCCTATAAATATGTCATGTTAATTTACCGGACGGTGAACGCCGAAAAAAAAAAAAAAAAAAAAAACAACACAAATTAAATTTTTGTTCATCCCGCGCCATAAAATGCAATAAAAGTGATAAAAAAAACCCCTATAAACCCCAACGTTGTACCAATTAAAACGCATTCATCCCCAAAAAAAAAACCCTAACACAATCTGATAGGAAAAATAAAAAAGTTATGGTTCTCAAAGATAGCAGCAAAAAATTTTTTTACACACTAAAAAAACTTTTTTTTTTTTTTTTTTAAAAGGGCTTCAAAAAAAAAAAAAACTAAAAATTTGGGGTACGCCATAATCGTATCGAACCAAGAGTAAAGCAATTTATTACGATACCACAGTGACGCTTTTAAAAATCAAAATAAAAAAACACTACAGATTGCATATTTTCTTTACTCTGCCTTCCAAAAAACGGATTTAAAACTGATCAAAAAGTCTTGTCCCCCAAAAAAGAACAAAAAAAACGTTAACTCACCCGCAAAAACAACCTGTACACCTCCATACACAAAAAAAAAAAAAGTTAAAGGGCTCTCAACTAAGGCGAAACAAAAATGTGTTTTCCTGTTTTAATAAAAGTGTTTTTATTGTATAAAAAATGAAATAAAAAAAAAAAAAAAAATTTATAAAAAATTGGGTATTGCGGTAATCATATCGACCTCTGAGTAGAGCTACCCGGGTCCTATCAAAACCAGAGTGACCGTTAAAAAAAAATAAAAAAAAAAAAACACTCCCAGGTTTTGCTGAAATTTTGTTTAAAAACCCGCCTCAAAAAAACCCTTAAAAAAAAGTGAAAAAAAATTTTTTTTGTATGCACCCCATAAGGGTCCCCAAAATTAAAAGGGCATAAATTTCCCACCCCCGCAAAAAAAAAGGGCCCTACACAGCTCTGAAACAAAAGCAAAAAAAAAAGCTATGACTGCCCAAATAAAACAACAAAAAACGCAATTTTTATAGACCAATTTTTTGGGATAAAAGGGAAAATAAAACAAAAAAAACTATAAAAAATTTTTTAACCCCCGAAAATTGTACCGACCCCAAATATTAAATTTAAAACACATCTTTTAAACACGCAGGGGCAAAACCTGTAAAAAAAAAAAAAAATTTTGGAAGCCCAAAAAACATGGTAAAACGTGTTCCCCCCCCCCCCCTTTTTCAGGGCCCAATCTAAAAAAAAAACGATGGAACACCTGTTCCCCAAAAATGCACAAACAACCCCTATATAGATCCTTGAGGGGGCCCTAAATTTCCAAAATGGGGCGACTTCGGGAAAGTTTTTAAACCTGTTTGGTTCTTTGGGGGTTTTGGCAAATGTGAAAAAGGGCCCCACCAAAATCGGGCTTTCCCAAAAAGCCAAATAGCGCTCCCCCCTTGTCACCCCGCCATGCGCCCAAACATCATTTTAAACACCCACATGAAGGTATTCCCAAAATTTGGGAAAAGAAATTCCCTTAACAAATTTTTTGGGGGTTCTTTTTTTCCGGGATTTCTTTGTAAATTAAACATTTTAACAAAAAATTGGGCAGATTATTGGAAATTTTTTTTTTAAACATTTTCCACCCTATGCTAAAAAAAATACTCACTACAACCTTTTATATTTCCCTTTTAAGGGGTGTAGTTTCCAAAAAGGGGTTTTTTTAAAGGGGTGTTTATTAATTTTTAGCCCCTTTAGGGCCTCCTCAAACCAAATGGCGCCTTAATAGAATGAAAATTGAAAAATGGAGTACCCCCCCAAAGGCCCAGTGGGTGCATAATGCACTAGGGCCACATATGGGAAATTTTTTCTAAAAAGGCAACCTGGGGGGAAATGATATTACATTTCCCATTTACCTAGTCACATTTACGTATTCCATTTAAAAAAAGGAAAAATTATTGAAAACTTGAAAAAATGGGAAAATTTTTTTAAAATTTCACCCCCTTTGCTTTTAATTTTGTGAAATACCTAAAGGGTTAACAAATTTCCCTAAACACGTTTTTAAAATATTTTAAAGGGGGTTTCTAGTTTCTTAGAAGGCATCATTTATGGGGGTATCTAACATACAGGCCCCTCAAAGCCACGTCATTTCTCACATAAAGTGACACATGCCAGATTTCAAAAATAGGGCTGTGTCAGGAAGGCCAAAACTGGCTGGGTCCTTAAAGGGTTAAAGATAGGTAATTATAGCACTCAATGACAGCTATGATTTACCGTATTTGCGGGTCGTATTTCAGACGCATTGCAGTGCAATTACGCCCCAAAGTACAGATTGCAAATACACCATGTGAAGATATTCTTATGAGTTTGAACAAAGTGCCTCCTAACTAATTTGAACCTATGGCTGCTGCAGTATTAATGTAAAATTCCATGTAGGTCTGTTCAAATGAATGGCTAACCATGTAAAGCATTCCGGAATCATTCCCAATGCCAAAATTTTGCCATTGGGAATTTTCTTCCTACTGTATTTACTGTACAGGATAAATAATGTCATGTTTTAAAAGTTCAGACTTTTATGGACATAACAATACCAATTATGTGTTAACTTAAATATATGTTTCTTTTTTCCTTTTATTCTCTCTTCCTATCTCTTTCTCTTTTCTATCTAGGGATCTTCTATTATTTCCTAGCTCCTTCTCCATCACGTACCTGTATTCTCATTTTCCCTTCCCCTTTCTCATACTCATATCATTTCTCTCCACAGATGTCTCTTGAAAAAGGCATATGCCGAAACATCGCTTATTATATATGACATCAAAACGCCATTTATCCTAGAATCAATTAGCATCTTTAGGCTTCATTGGTGTTACCAATGTGTTTGTAAAACATTTATTCAAGCTGAACTTTGGATTAAGTGGAATGATATATTTTATTTGATCCTTGACCATTGTAAATAAAAATTCTCACCTTTAACCTGGTCTGGCTGCTTTAACCATTCTGCGCCTAGATTTGGCGTAAAAAAAATCATAAATGGGTCTATTTCTATGAATGTGGTGCGACACACCCGGAGAATGCCCCAAATTTTCGGCAAATTAAAAAGTGTCTTTGGCTATGTTCACACAGCTTAAACTGGGGTGCATTTCGCCACGTATTTCGTGGCGTACTGTGCTCAAATACGAGCGAAATGCGCCCCATCATTGGAAAATCTCCACAGTTCTTAAAAAACTAGGATTACGCCTCCTTCCCGGGGCGTACAATACGCGAGCGGGAGATAAGTGACATTCATTTTTCACGCGCTTCGCGCCAAAAGTAATGCTGCTTTTTGCTGCCCCCCCTTTCCCCCCCCCCCCCCCCGCATCGTGGGAGTACGCGCGGGTTCCCTAACACCCGACATAATTGCGGGGAGACGTAGCCCTGCAATTGCCGGTGAATTAGCCTTTGGGCGCATTCAAAGGCACTTACGCCCCCAAATTTGGAGTGCACCTGTTCATACATTCTTTTTGGCTCAAAGTATGCCCAAAATCACTAGTAGGGTGGTATCACACCTAATCAAGTTCTTTATGGCTGCCAAGTCACTTCGCCTATTACAGGGTGTAATAGGAGAGCCATTATTGCGCAATTTCGCAATAATTCATGGCCCCCCATTTTAAAGGGGGGTAGGGGGGTGCCACCACCATAGCAACCCTGTTGTATATTATAAAAAATATATACATACATACAAACAAATACACACACACACACAGTGTAAATACTTATTTTCCACCATAATTTGCAAATAAATTATTTGTTTTCTCATTTTGCCCCTTCTTTTTTGGGGTCACCTATGATGTAAATTTAACAGGTCTTCATCTTTTAAGCGGGAAAACTTGCAAAATTTGGTGAAACAAAAATACTTTTTTTCCCCACTGTAATGGTGCTCAGCTATCTTGCCAATTTCCCACTGCAGAAAAAAGAGCGGGCTGGTGCACTCATGATTTGGTTACAGTCCCCCGGGGTTTCAGATCCCGTTCTTGGAATCGGTGAGGTTCCCAGCAGTTGGACTACCGAAAGTCAAACATTTATCTTCCATCCTGTGAATAGTGGTTAAATGTTGTGCAAGATACAAACCCTTTAAGTTCACCAAAAATCTAAAGTGTTGAAACAGCTTTCAAAATATAAGAAGCTTTTTTTGCCGTTTTTCCCCTAGGTGTAATATATATTTTTCTAATCTTTGGGAAAACCTCCTGCTAATGGCATATCTTGTTAGATAAAAGCTTTGATCCTGAGACAATAAAACCAAATTCCTAGTCTATGATATAAATGAAATTATTTGTACAGACCAGCTACATAAAAACAGGAACTTCCATTACTGAAAACAGGATGAAGTATTTCAATCATGAGACTCAACACCCTGCACTATTTCCTATAAGATCACCGCCATGATAATTAAATGTTAGTTGTTCTCTATTCTTATGTGTGGCAACATGACGTATTCCTTTTAAGATATCACCATGAGGCCAACAATGCAGGGTCTTATTTACAGCTCACGCTGCCCTAGGCACTAAGCTTGAAGATACCCCACAACTTAGGGTACGTTCACACACGTTTTTGATGCTTTTTTGGGGGTGGATTAGGTGCGTAAACTGCTTCCCAAAAAAGCGTAAAAAAGTAAAAAAAAAACTGCAACGGATGATGTGAAATCAGCTTCGTCGTTCATATTTTCAGCACATATTGTGAGCACCAACAAAGAATTGACAAGTCAATTCTGTGAGGCGTTTTACACCCTGATCATTATAAGTATAGGAGGCAGAAAATCTGCTTTGAACATCCAGTTTCGTTTCCTTGTTTTAATTCTGCACTTACAATCGCGGAATTGTCGAGGTGGAAACAATGCTATTTCAGTGCTGACCTTTAACCTAAAAATACGTTGTGTGAACCTAGCCTTACACTTGCCAATTATAGTCATGGTGCATTTGTTTCTGAGCAAGCCATAGTTTTATATTAAAAATATACATATAATTTTTTCTTATAATTTTTTATTAAAAGCACCAACTATTGCCATAAATATATAAAAACAAAAAATTTCCCCAGCACTATCAGGAAAAAGGGGAAAAAATATAAAACAATTTTTTTTCCACATTCACAAAGCGACTTTTTCGGTTCCCTCTGGGAAACCCGTTTTCAAGTGACTTGGGGAATTGGGGAAATTTTTTCTATTTTTATTTGTTTGGAACCCTTTCCCCGGGCTTTTTTTTCTGCGGGCACCCCGTTTTTTCAGATTTTTTGGGTTGCTGCCTTTCTCTTGTGTATATATATATATATATATATATATATTTACACATATAATATATATGTATAATCAAATATATCTTGCATTGCTGTATAAAAATTAAGTCTATTAAAATAGCCTAATTTACCATATTTTTAATGCTGTAAAAATCAAAGGTCAAACAAGAAAAAAAATTCCCTCATATGGGCCCCTAACCAGAAAAATAAAAAAGTACTTGGTTACATAAAATGGCAATGCAAAGCAATTTTTTTAGTTCTTATTTTTTTACAATTAGTAAAACAAAAAAAACCAATAATTTGGTAAACCCAAATCCCACGAAATACGGAATAAAAAAAGGGAAAATAATTTATACCACATGTTAAGCGTCATGAAACCCCAAAAAAAAAGGGGGCCAAAAGGCATTTTTTTTCTACTCACAAATAAATTTATAATTGTGCCATAAAATATATTAGAAAGCCACAAAAAATGTAACTAGTCCTGCAAATAAGTCCTCATACAGCTATATCAATGGAAAAATTAAACAATAATAGATCTTGGAAGTGGGGATGAAACATTAAAAAATGTTACCAGAAATCTTTGCAGCCGTATTCCCTTTCCACTGCAGAATTTTTTTTTATTTTCCACACTACATAGCCGTACGAGGGCTTATGTTTTTGCAGGCAAGAGTTTTCCCAAGCTACCATTTACTTTACACATGATGTTTCTGGGAAAACCAAAAAAAAAATTTATGTGAGGCAGGGTTGAAAAAATTTGCAGTTTGCCCCTTTTTTATTTTTTTAAAAAGTTTTACAGATTTCCCTCTGTAAAAAGTTTTAAAATTTACTCTGCAGGTCGGTACCATTCCGGGACAAATCAAATGTTTAGAGTTTTCGCTATGTTTTATTACTTTTAAAAATATTTTTTTTAAAAATTTGCT
This sequence comes from Phyllomedusa bahiana, assembly GCA_025379985.1. Lineage (NCBI taxonomy): Eukaryota > Metazoa > Chordata > Amphibia > Anura > Hylidae > Phyllomedusa > Phyllomedusa bahiana. The sequence continues at coordinate 59,203 of JAODAL010021551.1, read as the reverse complement.
TTGTAGCACGATTTTCTGAACAAATACATTTTTATTTTTCCATCTACGAACCCGGGTTAGGGCTTGTTTTTTGTGTGCTGACGTGAAGTTTTATTTGTACCATTTTGAAATATACTGGGCCACTTCCCCCCCCCCCCCCATTAACATGTTGTGTCACACTGCATCACCATCAAATAGTGTCTGAATAAATAAAAAGTTTTATGTTGTAAAAGTTCTATGTATAAAACTACTTAATAATGGTCATATATTTACCAAATAACACTGCTACAAAAAAACAAAATCCCAAGGCCAATATTACCAATAATTCCCCTAAGACCAAATACCGCCACATCATGACCACATATCACCCCCACAAAGTGACTGAATAATATCACCACATATACCGTATGGGCTGAAAAATACGCCACCCATAACCAATATTACAAAAGCATAGTGTCCATAATACTAAACCCCCAACATTTCACATATGGGCTGAATAATACCCCCATCCCTGAATGCGTATCACCACCACAAATGCCCCAGAAAAACTTCCAACTGAATATAACCATTTACGAAATACATGGTAGATATTAGTTGTTTTATAGGTCCTGCAGTAAAAAAATTACAGTGAAATTACATGAGGATTTCACTTTTTTTCTGATAGCGCTCTCTTCTTGATGATTATTCTCTTTCCCTTTTTTTTTTCTCCATCCCCCCCAGGTACCATAACGCTTTTTCCCCGGGGGGAAAAAAACTTTCGGTAGAATTTATACACAAAACATCAAAAATCATCACTTTTTTTTGCAAATTCCTACCAAATTTCTACCTCGTACAAACCTCCCCACCCCAAAGGCACAACAAATTAATAAGCCTCCCTTGTTCCCTTTGCAGTATAAAATGACCTGGTTTTAAAAGGGTTCAATTTGTTCACCAAGTTTTAGTCTTGTTTTGCGTCACCATATAGGAGGTAGTTAAAAACCAATTTAAAAATTTCAGGTCACCCCCAAACTAAGTAGGCAGATAGGTATTGCTCACCTAATGTAAATATTTAATCAACTTTCCATCTTCTTATTTCGATTGGTGCTGGCTCTCCATCGTTTTAGAAAACATAAAATAGGAAACCCATTTTAGGTAGGCTTTTCCCCATTAATAGGGGTTTAAAACCCCCTTTAGGGGGAAATTATAGGTACCCCCAAAAGGGAATATCTGGCCCCCCCATTAAGTAGGTAGATAGTGATATAGCCCCCCCTAATAAATAGAAATATAGTTCTCTAGTATGTAGAGAGGCTCCTTGTAGGTAGGTGGGTATATAAGGCACCTGTAGGTGGGTAGGAATATTGGAATATAGGCCCCGGTAGCTAGGCCCCTGTAGGTAGGTCAGTATATAACCCCTGTAGGAAAGTAGAAATATAGAACCCCAGTCAGTAGGCAGGTATAGAGGTCCCCCCAGTAGGTATGTATGTAAGCCCCAAGTAGGTAGGTATATAAGACCTCTGTAGGGACAATATTCGCCCCCCTGTTTTGGGAGGGGTATCCCCCTGTATAGATGTTGCCCCCTTGGGGAGGTAATATAAATAAAACCCCCCCCAAAAGTAAAAAAGCCTCCCGTATAAATATAGCCCCCTGTATTAAAAGGGGCCCCCATGCTTTGTGAAAAACGGCCCGCAACAAGGCCAGAATCCCCTTGGGGAAAGTATCTGAGGCAGTGCTGCGCCAAAGTATAGTATGTTTGAAAGTGTCTCACGTCACTTTATAAATGTGTCACGTCATAAGACAAACTGTCGTGTGACAAAAAAGTGTCTTAACCTCGCCGCTTAGAAAATTGAATGAATAACAAAGCATGAACTCAGACACTATTAGGTTGAGAGCTACATAAATGTGACGTATCATAGGAATTGACATAGACGCCCTCTGAAGAGGTGGGGGCAGGTAAAAGTGTCAGTCTCGTCGGACGGACTCATTTTTGCTTTAGGAATATGTCTTACAGAAAACTGGCACAGCAACTTATATCTTACAAGGAGGTTACACGTCTGGTAAGTTGGTTCTCAGGCTCTACCCAAAGTATTACACTTATGTATTGTGATATTTAACCCAGGTTTATTAGCACAATACTGCTTAGATTGTATTCACATCTGCATTGGTCGTAACTTCATTTATAACACTCCATCACATAATAGACACAAATGGCGTCGGACAAACTCCACTGACTTATAATGTAGTCTGTCATGTTTATGTCAAGATGCCTGATCCTTGGAAAAATAGTGCTGCATATAATGCTCCTTCTATACATGCCTCAGATGTTCCATTAGAAACGGTATTAAGCCGATGAGGAAGGAAATGGTGAGGAAGTGCGCTACAGATCTCCCTGCTCTCACAATTCCCGCTCATCAGCACTTCAAATTTTCTTAAACCTAAAGGCGTGGGACATCCCCTTAAGAGAAGCTGACCTTCACGTACAGTGGGAAAAATAAGTATTTGATACACTGGCAATTTTGCATGTTTTCTAACCTACAAAGAATGGAGAGCTCTGAAATTGTATCAAAGGAACACTTCAACTGTGAGAGACAGAATCTAAAAACAATATCCAGAAAATCACATTGTATGAATTTTAAATAATTAATTTGCATTTTATTTCATGAAATAAATATTTGATCACCTACCAACCAGCAATAATTATGGTTCTCACAGATATGTTAGTAATTCCACCTGTTACCTGTATAAAAGACACCTGTCCACACACTCACTCAATGACTCTCCAACCTCTCCACCATGACTAAGACTAAAGAGCTGTCTAAGGACACCAGGGACAAAATTGGAGTCTTACACAAGACGGGGGGGGGCTGCTGGACAGTAGGCACACAGCTGGGTGAGAAGGCAACAACTGTTGGCGCAACTATTAGAAAATGGAAGAAACACAAGATGATTGTCAATCTTTCTTGGTCTGAGGTTCCATTCAAGATTTCGCCTTGTGGGATGAGGATGATTTTGGGAAACGTCAGGAATCAGCCAGAACTTCATGCAGGACCTAGTCAATGACCTGGATAGAGCTGGGACCACAATCTCAAAGATTACTATTAGAAAAACACTACATCGTCATGGATTAAAATCATGGGGTTTGAGACATCATACTTTGGGGGTGTTTTTCTGCAAAGGGGATAGGATGACTGCACAGCATTGAAGAAAGAATGGATGGGGCCATGTATCTTGAGATACATGGCTCCTTCATTCAGTAAGAGCATTGAAGATGGGTGATGGCTGGGTCTTCCAGCAGGACAATGACCCAAAACAAACAGCAAAAGTACCTAAGGAGTGGCTCTGTAAGAAGCATTTTAAGGTCCTGGAGTGGCCTATCCAGTCTCCAGACCTAAACCCAATTGACAATCTCTGGAGGGAGCTGAAACTCAATAAAGCCCAGAGACAGCCCTGAAACTTGAAAGATCTGGAGTAGATTTGTATGCGGAAGTGGGTCAAAATCCCTACTGCAGTGTGTGCAAACTTGTGGTCAAGAACTACAGGAAACGTCTGACCTCTGTAATTGCAAACAAAGGTTTCTGTACCAAATCTTACATCTTGTTTTTCGATTGTATCAAATACTTATTTCATGCCATTAAATAAAAATTAGGTTTTTTTAGATTCTGTCTCTCACAGTTGAAGTGTACCTATGATAAAAATTAAAAAACTAAATATTATAAAAATCACTTTTCACTTTTTGTAGGTGGGAAAACTTGCAAAATCGCCAGCGTATAAAATTTTAATTTCCCCACTGTAGACTGTTACTTGCTGAGAAATAGAAATAAATCCACCATAATTTTATTAATAAATCCAAACACCAAGTGGCCGACACCCAAGATACTGTTTATTCCTCCGCACCTCTCTGGAATTGAGAGACAACATGTACGATGACCTACTGGAGCCTTGCAAGAGCCTAAACCTTACTTGCAACAGGTTGCAATTGACTACAACCAGATTGTGATAAGAAGTGACAAGTCTTCTGGCACAGGATATTAAAGCTACACTTACAGCAATGGTGCGGGCCACGCTGACCGCCACCAAAGAAAACTTTGTGCACCATGAGATAAGACTTGGGGAGTCAGAGCACTATATTGCTGAAACAGAGGACAATCTGACACTGCCAACTAAAACAGCTACAAGGCACAGAAGACATGTTAAGAAACAGTGACCTAGAGAACAGGTCACGCAGAAACAATTTATGCCTAATCAGTCTCCCTTAATTGATACCAGTCAGTTCCTTAAAACAAATATGTGAAAAAGTCCTTCATCAAGTGCTGGGCCTGTAACCAGCAAAATTCTTCCGCCTCCTAGACCCAATCAAAGCAGATATCCTTGCCGTTTCTGAACTATGCCGATAAAGAAGAAAAAGTCAGCAAGTGTTGGATGTGTAGAAAACCACTTAAAATCCCTATATTCAACAATTGCTTTGCCAAAGTAGCAAGAAAAAATAAGGCCTTTAACAAGGTTTACTCTATATGAATAGAACATCGAGCTTGAATTGTCCTATCTGGGAACTCCTCATATGAAGCAACTGGATGGCTCCTTTCAGATATTGCAAGATCCCGTGAAAGCTGGACAAGCCACCCTCACTTAAATCTCCAGCAGAAGAAGGCGATTGAAGAACACCAAAATCCAGCCAGGATAAGCATTGTCTTTTATCCAGAGAGACTCTGGGCTTTTCCAGTCCACCCAAGAACAAGCAGCCCAGAATACACAGGAAGACAGAAGTTGGCGCTAGTGACAGTATTACACCTTAACAGCTTCCAAAAGAAGGAGAAATACTGTTTAACCCCTTAATGACGTAGCTATATTCACAGTTTTGCTTTCAATTTTTCCTCCCTGTCTACCAAGAGCCATAACATTTGTATTTTCCATCTACATAGCCATATGAGGGCTTATTTTTTTGCACGACAAGATGTGCTTTCTAATAGTGCTGTTGACAGTATTATTATTATTTATTTTATAGTGCCATTGATTCCAGGGCGCTGTACATTCAGGGGGTTGCATACATAACATGAGCCAAACAAGTACAATAGTGACAATCTGTGACTAACAACAGGTACAGAGGGAAAGAGAACCCTGCCTGCAAAGGCTTACAATCTACAAGGAGGGGGAAAGGGACAGAAGGTGAGGGGCAGATATGTTTGTGGAGGGTGTAGTGACAGCGGGGTTATTCTAGGTTCTAGGCTATTCTGAAGAGATGGGTTTTCAGGTTGCTTTTGAAGCTGGAGAAATCTGGTGGAGAATCTGACATGCTGGGGCAATGAGTTCCAGAGTATGGGGGAAGCACGGGAGAAGTCTTGGAGACGGTTGTGTGAGGAGCTGATAAGAGGAGAGCAGAGGAGAAGGTCCTGTGAGAAGCGGAGATTGCATGAGGGCAGATATCTGGAGATTAAGGAAGAGATGTATGGAGGAGAGAGGTTATGTAGAGCTTTGTAGGTCATGGTTAGTAGCCAGTGTAGGGATTGGCAGAGGGGAGAGGCAGAGGAGTAGCGAGGAGAGAGGTGGATAAGACGGGCAGCAGAGTTGAAGATAGATTGAAGGAGAGCAAGAGTGCTAGACGGGAGGCCACAGAGAAGGATGTTACAGTAGTCTAGGTGGGAGGTGACAAGGGCATGGATTAGCATTTTTGTAGTATCAGGGTTGAGGAATGAGCGGATTCTTGAAATATTTTTCAGGTGGAGGCGGCAGGCATAGGTGAGGGTTTGGATATGTGGTTTGAAGACCAAAGCCGTGTCAACGGTTATCCCAAGGCAGAGGACAGTACCACATAATATACTGGAGAATCCCTCAAATAAAAAAAAACACAATTGTATTTTTTATATATATATATATATATATCTATAGTTCACTGATCAGGAGAAATGACATGTTATCTGTATTCTGCAGGTCAGTACAATTCTGGTGATACCACATTTATAGAGCATTATGTTGTAGTACTTTTAAAACTTTTTTTATGTTCTCCATCTATCTCCGTCTATTTTTCCAACATGATTTCAATATGAAGCCTGTCAGGAGATTATGTTAGTATTTAACCAGCATCAGCAGGCTCGGACTGGCCCACAGGGGAATAGGGGAAACCCCCGGTGGGCCCCTGAGCATGGTTGACCTGGTGTTGTTTTTAAACTGCATATAGATCCTCAGAAGAGGCGAAAAAGCAGAGAAAGAAAGACAAAAAACAAGATGCATAGTATAGGTGGCATGTGCAGTCATTTACAATAACTGTAGGTTGGGCCCCCTAAAATAAACTCTACCGGTGGGCCCTGAAACAGTTCAACTGGTGGGCCCCTAGAATCAGCTCCACCTGTGTGCCCTAGGCACCCCAGTCCGACACTGAGCATCAGACAGCACTGAGACAGGATCTATATTATGTAACAATGACCACTAGATGGCAGAAGGTTTTCTTTGTTAACTAAAGGAATTGAGTTTTGGTCACAGACGAGCTCTAATTACTAACTTATACCCAATTATTATCGAAACTGTATGTTGTCATGTGTTTTCCATCTCATCAGACGTTTGTTCAATGTGTTGTAGAGCTGAAGGTACAGATTGATTATTGAGACCTGCTGGATAAATAAACAGATGGAGGCACATGTTCCAGAAAGTGCTTTAAATAGTATTGGCAATCTGGGGGCTCAGCGGTTATCACTGTTAACTTGCAGATATGGGATTTTGGGTTTAAATCCAAGCAAGGGCAACATCTGCATGAAGACTGCATACCTTCACTGGGACTGAGTTTCCTCCCACACTCCAACCCCCCAAAAATACCCATTCTAATAGATTCATTTGGAAGTTTTGTGAGAAGTAGACAAAAGAAGAGAAGTACCGTAGGTCCTGTATGGATTGAAGATTAAGGGCGTCATGTGTGAATAGGGCTGCACCAATTTCCTGGCGTGCTTTATGGCCAAAATCCTCATGTAGCCCTGCTCTATAGATGTATGAACAGTCATATGCCCACATTTGGTGCATTCTGCCCCAGATATGACCCTTTTGACTGCACAAAGTTTGCAGGGCGTGTCATGTCAGAATTGTATGATTGTGCCAAAGTTTGTCGCAAACTGTGTGAATGCACCAAAGTTTGGCAAATAACTGTCGTACAAATCCATACCAATTTCAAAATGTTAATGGCTGAGACACATTTTGCCATAGAATTGGACAAATGTATAAAATGCTGTGAGCAGGGCCGGACTGGGAATAAAAATCAGCCCTGGCACAAAGCCCCCCCCCTCGCACCTCGCCACTTTCTAAAATAAACTGTTGGGGTCCAGGGGTACACCGCATGACTACTGCTGTCCAAATTGAACACTGAGTGCCGGCATGAAGAAATGACACCAAAACACAGAGAGCTGGTATGAGTTCCTTCTCAGTGTAAAGCAGGCCCAGAATGAATGACTTTATTACAATACAATGGATTTTTACAAACTGGCTTCAGGGCATGGTTAAGTTCCTTTGTTTCTTGCAGTCTTCAGGAATGTGGCACTAGTTGATTGGTTCTCCAGATATGGTCATGGTTTCCACCCAGTTCTATGCTGGCACATAGTGGGGAGTGGTCCAGGAAGCGGGCGCCATCTTGGAGTATCTGTGCTGTTCAGCTAAGCTTATATGTGTAATAATGTTTTTGCACCACAAACTTCATTACAAAAGCATTAGAAAAATATATGTTTCCCTTAACAAAACTACACTGTAAAGGTACTTTCACACGGAGTGTTTTTGATGTGTTTTTGGTGCGTTTTTGTGCAGAAAAGCAGAGCAGTTAATGCTGTACATTTCTACACAAAAAATGCACCAAAACCGCTCCATGTGAAAGCAGCCTACACACAAGCAAGAAACAAACCGTGGTGCAGAGAAACTTCTCATCAGAGTCAGGTGTGCACTTGCTTTACAATCAGGGACAAGCCCACACTGACACTATACAAGAACCAACATAACCTACAACCCTACCAATCACATCACCAGTAGTCAGGTCACCATCACATGAATACAGCACTGATTCAACACAGAAGTAAAATGACCCCTGACAGCAGGGACTCACAGGAGGCGTCATCTCTGATGGGAGTTGTTCTCTTCTCCTTTTCGTCTCCCTTCTGGCCCAAACCCCCCATGACATTCATCCTGATGAGTCGTTCCCTTCCATTTCTTTCTCGTCCGGTACAGCATGCAGTGTCCCTCTTCTAGTGGCCACTACTCGTCTCTGTAGAATTTACCACAAATACATCTTAGACTCCTCTCTTTTCCAGCACTTCCTATCAATTCCCCAAACAGCTATGTTAGACCCTAAAAATTAGAAATTAAAAAATGTCAGATAAGTGGCATGTAAATAGGTAAACCCCCATTAGGTAGGTAAACAGGGCCTTCCTCCTTAATTTGGTAGGGAGACAGGGCCTACCATGTAATTAGCCCCCAGTAACAGCCAGGTCAGCTAGGGTTGCCCCCAGTAATCAGCCATGTAGCTAGGCTTGCCCCCAGTAATCAGCCAGGTAGCTAGGGCTGCCCCAGTAACTAGCCAGGGAGGGCCAGTAATTAGCCATGTAGGGCCAGTAATTAGCCAGCTAGGGCCAGTAATTAGCCAGCTAGGGCCAGGGCCAGTAATTAGCCAGCTAGGGCCGGCATGTAGGCAGGCAGGGCCAGTATGTAGGCAGGCAGGGCCAGTATGTAGGCAGGCAGGGCCAGTATGTGGGCCGGCAGGGCCAGTATGTAGGCAGGCAGGGCCAGAATGTAAGCAGGCAGGGCCAGTATGTAGCCAGGCAGGGCCAGTATATAGACAGGGCCACTTATAGGTAGACAGGGCAGGCATATAGGCAGACAGGGCAGGGTATAAAGCCAGGCAGGGCAGGGTATAAGGTAGACCGAGCTGGTATATAGCTAGACAGGGCAGGTATATAGCTAGACAGGGCAGGTATATGCTAGACAAGGGCAGTTACAGCTAGACAGGTGGTATACAGCTAGACAGGGCTGGGGATATAGCTAGAAAGGGCAGGTAAAATAGCTAGAAAGGGCAGGTTTTTACAGGTAGACAGGCAGGTAAAATAGCTAGATAGGGCAGTATATAGCTAGACAGGGCAGGTATACAGGTTTGGGCAGGCAGGTATATAGCTAGACAGGGCTGGTATATAGCTAGACAGGGCAGGTATACAGGTAGGGCAGCTCTGGTATATAGCTAGACAGGGGAAGTATTACAGGTAGACAAAGGGGAGGTATCAGGTAGACAGGGCTGGATATAGCTAGGCAGGGCAGGTATACAGGGCTGGTATATAGCATAGGCAGGCAGGTACAAAGGTAGACAGGCTGGTTTTATAGCTAGGCAGGGCAGGATACTTAGCCAGGGCTGGTATATACTAGGAAGGGCAGGTATACAGGGCTGGTATATAGCTAGGCAGGGCAGGTATACAGGTAGCCAGGGCTGGTATATAGCTAGGCAGGGCAGGTATACAGGGCTGGCATATTTGCTAGACAGGGCAGGTATACAGTTAGACAGGGCAGTAGTTTTTAAAAAATAAGTAAAACAATACTTACCTGAAGTCTCTGCTTCCTCTTCTATCTTCTTCCCCGGAGGCCGCCGGCAGCAGTGTGCGGGACGCAAAGCGGGCGCGCGATGACGTCATTACATCGCGCGTCTGCCCCGCGGCCTCCTGGGAGCTGACAGACGGGATCAGTAGATCCCAGATGTTCAGCCTCGGTCACTGCTTGCACCACGCGGTGCAGGCAGCGGCTGTGATGGCTGCATGACTGGGTCAGTGACCCGGCCGTGCAGCCGTGTGGCGATGGGGGCCTGTCGGCCATCTGGTACAGGGGTCCGGTCGCTGATGCGACCATTGCGGCTCCTGTAGCGTGTCACAGACCGGCGCCGGGACTCGGGGCCCGCCGGGGGGAACACTGGTCCCCTCGGCAGGCGATCCGAGCCGGGCCTGCGGCCCGAACCCCAGCGGCCCACCGGGCAAATGCCCGGTTTGCCCTATGGCCAGTCCGGGCCTGGCAGTGAGACACCTTCATATACACTGCCGCCTTCTACAGTCCTCTAAATTTCGATTTCAAACTGGCGTGTCCTCACCAGGTTTCATACATATCGTCTTAGGTGAGGGGAGATATCAAGAAGTAAACGCAGAGATGTTCCAAGGAAACAGCTTACAGAGAGCCTTGCATGTCATGGTAAATAGTATGAAATGAATTCGCTGGGTAGTGCATAGCCCATGAAGTGAATGTCAGAAGGGAGAGGCAGAGGACTAACGAGAAGAAAGGTGTCTTAATCAGACAGCAGAAGTGAGGAGGGACTGAAGGGGAGCAATAGTGTTAGTTGGGAGGCTACAGAGAATGTTACGTTACATAGGTGGGAGATGACAAGGGCATGAACTAGCATTTTGAAACAGTCAATGTTAAAGGGGGTGTCCGGTTCATTTTTTTTTTTCAACAAATTTGGCTCTGTATGTGTGTGTGTCTTTATACTTTATTAATATATTTTGTGTATTTGTTGTGTGTTTTAAACATATGTTTTTACTGGGAACATCATCCCTTACTGCTACATATACTATTGCAGAGCCAGCCAGGCTGGCGCACAGGGCCATTCCTGAGGGATGGCAGAGCGGGCCATCGTCCGGGGCACTGAGTGCAGTGAAAGGAGAAACAGCCCTGGGGGCAAACCTTCCTTAAACCTTTATTGTGCTGATAGACAGTAAGGACCTGGGAAGTCATGTGACTGATGTCACTACAGATCCTTAAAGGGGTTGTCGCACTACATTGATTCATCTTACCTCAGTCCTGTTTTCTTGGTTTCACTTTGAATTCAGGGGCGTGTTTACTGGTTTCCACCAGGTTGCAGTAGAAGCCAGGTCTGTAGCTATAGCAACCAGTGCTGGCAGCCTATCCGGATAGATCAAACAGGTCTGTAGCTATAGCGACCTGAGTTGCTGATGCAGCCCATATAAGAGGGGATATCTCAGAATATGTAGGACACTGTTAATGGATACATATTGCAAAGTGACTTGTTTTTACAAGATCTTTAACATAAAAAGCAATCTTTGTAGTGAGACAACCACTTTAACATTTATCAACTTCCCAGGAGAGAAGCCAGGATGTAAGGAAGAGGGGTGGGGGGAAATACAGCAACGGCACACACAAATAAACACACACACACATGCACTCACTCACTCTCATATTTCAGAGGATGGCTGACACGGAATGCTGGAACTTCTAGTTCCACAAGTCCCAGCACTTGCTACTATCCTTTGAAATAAGGCACTGTAGCTGCCATTATATATATACCCAATGGTTTGTCACTTTAAACTACAAACTTTAAGCTATATATACACACATGTAAGTGTAGAATGCTGAGACTTGTGGTTCCATATGTTATCAACACGCCACTGTGATAGGGTTGCAGCGTGGGGTATGAAGAGTTCTTTAGGATTCTGAGGGAACTGGTGGGGTTTGCAATGAGTTGGGCCCTTGTAATTATCCTCTTCACAGCACACATCAAAGGTAACAGGTTCCACTGTAGGGCAGTTTAACAAGCTTTATTCAAGTCCATTCTCCATACAGTAACTTCAGTAAACATCAGGGGGGGTAATAATCTCACAGATACCTGAGGGTTCACCAGTCATCGGTTACAATGTGATTGAGGAAGTGATCCACAGAACAGCTTCTCTACCACCGTTGGTAGATTCTGTAGCAACATCCTTTGCCCTACGTGACAAAGAAGCCAAAACAGTTGTGGAGTTAAAGGGGTTGTCTCACTACGAAGATTATAGTTGAAAATGTGGGGACCAAAAATCTAAGCATGTACGTCCTTGGTTACTATTGGCAAAGTGCTACGGTTTTAGAGAACGGGCTGGTTTACATGTGCTTAGCAACGGTGTTTGTTTACTGGTCAGGGAAGCATTCTGTCCCACCCAGGTCGTGCACATGCAAAGGAAAGGCAGTGAAGAGGAGGGGCAGGGATGTGTGTATTGGCAGGCATGGAGGAGAAGCAGTGAGAGGACATGCAGGGGGGTTGTGTGTATTGACAGCGACATGCAGGGACAAGAGGCAGTGAAGAGCGGGGGACGGTGTATTGGCAGCCACAGGCATGTGTGTATAGGCATCAACAGGGATGGAGGAGAGGCAGTGAAGAGGATACAATACACACAACCCCCCTGCATGTCCTCTCACTGCTTCTCCTCCTGGCCTGCCAATACACACATCCCTGCCTCTCCTCTTCACTGCCTTTCCTTTGCATGTGCACGACCTGGGCAGGACAGAATGCTTCCCTGACCAGTAAACAAACACCGTTGCTAAGCACATGTAAACCAACCCGTTCTCTAAAACCATAGCACTTTGCCAATAGTAACCAAGGACGTACATCCTTAGATTTTTGGTCCCCACATTTTCAACTATGATCTTCGTAGTGAGACAACCCCTTTAATGAAAAACAAACAGGCTGAAGTGTCTTTTCTTTGAGTGCAATGGCTCTGAACAAGAAGTCTTGAGGGGACTCTTTGCGGTCTTGAGAGATGTTAATCAGTTTGTGATACAAATCAGAGGTGCTTTCTTCCTTGTAATGCCCTTTTAATATTGTTCTTAACTGGAGCAAGGTGAGGTTGGTCTTCATCTCTAACATATTCCTGAGATGCAACCCTGGACTAATGGCTTTCACTACCGCCTCAATAATCTCTCTCTCCTGATACCCCTTGTGTATCCCCAAGTCTATCTGGTGAATCAGGTTAGTGTAAGACAGTCTCTCTTTCTGTTCTCGTTCACCAATTTGGCCATTTATTTTGAATTCTTTGCGGATGGTTATCTCTTGGGCTGGATTGATCTTCTTTATGTCTGGTTTGGAGCAGCTTGGAACTTTATCAGGACTGACCACTTTCTCAACTGTCTTTGCAGATTCCTGCACTGTCTTTTGTAAAGCAATTAATTGGTCTTTTAGCTCCTTCAGCTGTGTCAGTTGGGAAGACATGTCACTTTCTGTTGCCTGAACTGTTTCTGGTTCCCCAGCCCGCAAACTGTCAATAAACTGAGTTAGTCTCTGAAGAATTGACAACATAGCGTCCTCTTCCTCACTGTCTTCCATCTCATCCAGTAATCGATTCAGGGCTGTCAAAAGATGTCGGCGATTATGTGCACGAGCAAGATGGTCCTCTGGTAGTTTCATAAATCTTGCGACTGTTCCTAGTTCTGCATAGGACAACTGCAGCAGAGACTCACTGATCTTATTGATGTGTCCCTCCACATCCATGGCTGAATTTGTGTGGATTTTTCTTTTGTGTGCGCTGGCCCTTTAAGACTGAGTTAACTTGCTGCAGGGCACTCTGCTGCCTTGTGCTGACAGTTATCTGTGCTGCGGATATGACTGGGCTATGCGGGCAGTAAGCTATCCCCCTAATGCTTGGCTTCAGCCCTTGCAGGTAAAGTGGCGCAGAAATCACTGGCGGGAAAGCGCTGATGAACCTTTCCACTGCGCTGCTGAAATCTTCCGTCCCTCGCTCTGGTCTGGCCCCCTGGAGACTCCCTCTCAGGTTGCCTGAGGGCCCTCACTCTTCAGGGTGTTCACCCCTGTTTTTTACTTCAGATTCCGCTCAAAATCCCCGTACGGGCCACCAAAATGTTATCCACACGCCACTGTGATAGGGTTGCAGCGTGGGGTATGAAGAGTTCTTTAGGATTCTGAGGGAACTGGGGGGGTTTGCAGTGAGTTGGGCCCTTGTAATTATCCTCTTCACAGCACACATCAAAGGTAACAGGTTCCACTGTAGGGCAGTTTAACAGGCTTTATTCAAGTCCATTCTCCATACAGTAACTTCAGTAAACATCAATGATAACAGCAATGCAATGGCTCCTGGCATTCACACAGTTTAACTGCTTACAGGGGGGTAATAAGCTCACAGATACCTGAGGGTTCACCAGTCATATCCTGTCACTCCTGAGCTGTGATTGCTGGCTGCTCTCTTCACTGTCTGGTGTGCAATGGCTGCAGCACACACAGGACTCTGTCTTTACTGTCAGGTGCTCTACCTTCTTCTGTGTCCTTCACTCTGTCACATAGGACCTAAACTACCCAGAATCCACTCCTCCAACAGTGTTCCAGCAACTTCTGTCTCCTCCCCTTTTTCTAGCATGCACAACACTAGGTTTGACTGTTCTGTTGTACAACCAACCATGCTGTGTGCTGGTACTTTTGGCGCCCTCTAATGGCCAAGGAGAAGTAACTAATTTACACTTGATAAGAACAGTGACAGTAGAGCTTACCCCGGGTCACACATATTAGTGTTCTAAGTCAGCTAATGAGGAACTACGTCCCAGCAGGTACATTCTACACCCATAGACTAGTCAGATTAGTGCATGTATGTAACATACACGGGAGGATTTTTGTATGGATACATAGATACCTGTACACTGACATCAGAGTCATCTATCTATGCAGGAAAAATCTCCCCTTGCCCAGTGCAGAAGCAGTGACATCCCTGTCACAAAGGGCAGAATGAAGACAGAAAACCGGGGAGACGCTGGAACCGGAGGAAGGTTTTTTTGTTTTCATTCTGCCCTTTGTGACAGGGATGTCACCGCTGCTGCACTGGGCAAGGGGGAGATTTTTTTTTCCTGCATAGATAGATGACTCTGATGTCAGTGTACAGGTATCTATATAAAAATTCTCCCGTGTAATCTGATAAGTCTATGAATGTTGAATGTACAGTGTGACGCTTGGGCCCGGGTCGGCCTTATTCTGGTCATAGCCATCCTCTCCCACACTCCTCTGTGGCATTGTATGCTACACACTGCAGCCGCTCACACATGCGCCACAAGACTCTCCTCCCACAGATATGACTGGAATAAAGCCAACCCGGACTGAGATGTTGCGTGTCTTATTCATAATTTGGGCACTGCCTGTATTATTAAAGAGAACACAAACATATAATATATCATGAAAAGAAATGGTGAAAATATCACAAAAATAAGGAATGTGAGAGGGGGGGGGGGGGGGAGACAGCCTAGTTAGGAAGTAGTTATTGGTGATGGAGCATTTTTTCCCCCCGCCCTGAGTGCATTTTAGCCTAAGAAATACCCTGCTGGCACACATGTGCATTAGTCAGGAGGTCGCTATAGTGTAGCCCTACTTGAACAAACGTCGCACTACTCTATATAGTGTGATGTTCCATTCAAGGAGGACTGTGGGCAGCTACAGTATGGAAACCCTTGCCAGCCTGCTGATTACTGCGCATGAGCACTGAAGAAGAACATGGAAGCAGAAGTTATTCCAAGGCAGTGGATTTGTGGGAGTGAGAAAATCATGGAACCATTAACCCTGTTCGCTAGATCTGGTTTAGAGGTTGAGGGGGTTGAGGGATGATTCATTTTATGTTGAATGTTGAATTCCACTTAATGTTGAGTTTTGGAAAATGGGAGAAGAAGAAGGAGGTTATGGCCGATCGACACGGCAGGATTCTGGAAAGTAAATACTCCCAGGCCAGAGAATAGATGGGGAAGATTAGGGATCACAGGACTGAGCCTTGAGAGACACCAACACAGAGAGAGTGAGATGAGGAAGTGGTGTGAGAGGTGATGAATGGTTGATTAGTGAGGTATAAGGAGATCCAAAATTGTAATGTCGAGTCATAAGAGAATTCGTAGACTGTTTTGAAGGCAGAGGACAGGTCTGGAAGGTGGAGCGCAGAGTAGTAATGTGAGGCTTCGGCAGTTATAAGGTCCTCAGTGACTTTAGTTAGGGCAGTTTAAGTAGAGTGGGGGGATTGGAAACCAGATAGCTGCAAATTAAAAAGGGATTTTGATGTCAGATGGGTGAATAGTCCCCAACAATCGTGTTGTTCACGGAGTTTTGAGGTGAATAGGAGTAACAAAATAGAGAGACAGTTTGAGAAAGAGGACAGGTTCATGGCTTTTCCAGGATGAGCATGATAGTTGTATGTTTGAAAAAAGAAAAGAAGATGCCAGTTGTTAGCAACAAATTAAAGATGGGTTAGGACTGGGATAATCTTTTTACCAAAGGTAGGGTGTCATTTGGTCAAGAGGAGAGATAGTGATAAGAGACGAGAGTGGGGTGGAAAGCTTGTTATCAGTAATGGTGGAGAAGCAGGTTTTGGGAGAACACCGTGTAGATGCTGTGTGCACTGTAGGTTGTACTGTAGCTTTCTCTGATGTTGTCAGTTTTATGTTTGAAGTGTGTGACAAAATCTTCAGCTGAGATGAAAAATATTGGAGGTGGCACCAAGGGACAGATTAGGAAATTGAAAGTGTTAAATAATGTTGTGAGAAAGAGAGAAGATGAAGAAGATATGAGGGTGGTGTATTTGTCCATTTTTACAGAAGTGAGATCACAAGTGTTTGTTGGTATGTATGGAAGTCTGTGGAGGATGTTTGCTTCTAGCACCACTCTGTGATTTTGGAAGCTTGCCTCAGTTTCTTTGCTAGATTGGTGTACCAAGGTTGGCTCTTGATGCTGTAAATTCTGTTGTGTGTGAGAGTCACCCAGCCAAGAGTTGAAGTGATTGTGGTGTTGTAGAAAACAATGGCTGTATTTGTTTTATGAAATTAAAGAGGTTTTCTCGCTACAAAGATCATATCTAGAGATGGGCGAATTTCTCAAAAATTCGATTCGCCGAGTTTGCCGAAATTTCCGTCAAAAATCGTTTCGACCCAAATGTATTAGTGGCACATCGCGTTCAAAACTGCGGTGCAGAGAGCCTGTAGGGTGTTGTAGAACATTGTGCCATGCTCAAATATGCATAGGGAGCGTGGTTTGGTCTTCATACAATGCTGTGTTTTAGTATGACACACATATGACTGCCGCCGCTCTTAGAATCGCTTCACTCTAGAAATTCCCTGGGCACTTACAGGGGCAAAACTGACCAAATAAATGAAGTGGGAACGCAGTGCCAGCTTGAAAGAACCGAGCTGAGGGCCAAGATCCTACTATAACGTCAAAGAGCGCACTCCTTTTACACCGACATCAGATGATTCCACAGATTATGATAGAACCTGTTCTGTTAAACGCTGATACATGTAGAACCCCCCCGAATGAGTGGAGAGGGTGTCGGCAGTAATTTTGCATTGACGTCTCTGATCATTTTGCCCTTCCTTTCATCCGTCAGTGTCCGCTTTCAATCGGTCAATAATCCATCAGTATTGCTAAAGCCAAAAACAAACAGGAGTTGATCCAAAACAGAGATGACCAGTAAATGGGATATTTGCATGTCTTCTGTGTTCTGTATCCACTCCTGCTTTTGGCTAGCTAATCATCAGACAATCCTGATCCTTTTCATTCCTTCTGACAGATGAAAAGAAGGGGAAAACCAAACATAGTGGCAACGTCATAGAGTGGTGGAGGGTGGAAACAGCATTAGGAAACCACAGGGTGTTCCAGTGAGACAGCGGTCAGTTGGCAGCAGCATGAGTAGGCCACAGAGTGGCACAATGACAAATTCTGGAGGTGGCAGCAACATCAGGAGCCCACAGAGTGGCACAATGACACAGTGTGGAGGTGGCAGCCACATCAGGAGCCCACAGAGTGGCAGAATGACGCAGTGTGGAGGTGACGGCAGCAGCAGCATGAGGTCAGAGAGTGGCACAATGACAAATTCTGAAGGTGGCAGCAACATCAGGAGCCCACAGAGTAGCATAATGACAAATTCTGGAGGCGGCAGCCACATCAGGAGCCCACATAGTGGCAGAATGACACAGTGTGGAGGCGTCAGCATCAACAGCAGCAGCAGCATGAGGTCAGAGAGTGGCACAATGACAAATTCTGGAGGTGGCAGCAACATCAGGAGCCCACAGAGTGGCACAATGACACAGTGTGGAGGTGGCAGCCACATCAGGAGCCCACAGAGTGGCAGAATGACGCAGTGTGGAGGTGATGGCAGCAGCAGCATGAGGTCAGAGAGTGGCACAATGACAAATTCTGGAGGTGGCAGCAACATGAGTAGGCCACAGAGTGGCATAATGACAGAGTGTGGAGGTGGCGGCAGCAGCAACAGCAGCAGCAGCATGAGGTCAGAGAGTGGCACTATGACAGAACGTGGAGGTGGCAGAGGCAGCAGCAGCAGCATGAGGTCAGAGAGTGGCACAATGACAGAGTGTGGAGGTGGGTGGCAATTCCAGTCCCTGGTAAAGATGGTGGGAGGCAGATGGAGCAACTGGCAGCAGATGTGTGGCATCAGGCGGGTGGCAGCATCAGAATAGTGGCTGAGGCAGGTAGTTAGAATCCAGGCACATTTCTCAAAGTTTTGGGGAGGCGTCATGGCTTATCTAATCTGACGCCTAAGGCATTGGTGTGTGGAAATCCTGGCCGATCCATGCCTGTTTCATCTTGACAAAGGTCAGTCTCTCCACATTTCCCGTGGACAAGCGGGTTCTCCTTGGGGTAACGATGGCCCCCACCACACTGGACACCCGCTCTGATGCCACACTACTGGCCAGGCAGGACAGCTTCTCCAGTGCAAACTCGGCAAGTTGCGGTCACACATCCAGTTTGGCTTCCCAGTAGTCCAGTGGATCTTCTACCTGGGGTGGCAGAGTGCTGTCCAAGTAGGCCACCACCTGCTGGTTCAGGGTCTGCTCCAGGTCCTGCTGCTGCTGCTGTTGGCTACCCTCCTCTCTAGGTGGGTGAAGGAAGCTGCTCATCAAAGACTCCAGACTTAGCCTGCTGCTGATGGAGCTGCTACTGCTCCTACCACCCACCTCCCCACAGCAGCTGTGGCAGTGGTACATGAGCGATGAGGAACTCCCGGTCGGACCTGACAGAGGATGGACCATGGTGCACATAGGCAGCGGCCAACTGATTACACAGGATTTCTCTATAGTACGCCAGTTTCTCCTCCCTCTCAGCAGCTGAAAAAAAGGCTCCCATTTTGAACCGGTAGCGAGGGTCCAAGAGGGTGGAGAGCCAAGAGTCATCCCTCTGCCGGATGGGGACTATTTGGCTGTCACTAGCCAGGCACATCAGCATGCTGCGGGCCATCTGTGCAAGTGACTCTGAGGGACTCTCTTCCTCCATCTCCACTGTAAACTGCCACGGTGTGTCTTGGTCATCTGCCTCTTCTTCCTCATCTCCCTCTACCTCCTCCGGATGCTCCTGCTCCTCCTCTCCTGTAACCTGAGTAGAAAAAACACTCATTTCACCAAACACTGCTTGTGCTCCAATGTCCTCCCCCTCCTCCAGTTCAGCCCCCACCGGACTCACGTGACCATTAGATGTAGTCGCCATGTCTCCAGTCCCCTGACCAGACAGATTTTGCAGCAACTGTTTCAGGACATGAAGCAGTGGAATGACGTTATTCATCCCGTAGCTCTGGCGACTGACAAATAACGTGGCCTCTTCAAAGGGCCTGAGCAAACAGCAGGTGTCACACATGAGCTGCCACTGGCTGACATCAAAAATACACAGGGGAGTACTCCTGTCTGCTTGCATCATCAAAAAATCGTTAATGGCCTTTCTCTGTTCATACAGGCGGTCCAACATATGTAGGCTGGAATTCCAATTGGTGGAAACATCGCATATCAGCCTATGTTGGGGGAGGCCGTTCTGCCGCTACAACTCAAGGAGGGTGTGCTTGGCTCTGCAGGAATGGATGAAGTGCATGCACAGTTTCCTGGCCATTTTTAGAATGTCTTGCAGATGGGTGGAAGACTTCAGGAACCTTTTGACAACCAGATTGAACACGTGTGCCATGCTGGACGCATAGGTCATCCCTCCTCGGTGCAGCGCGGACACCATGTTCCTTCCGTTGTCTGTCACCATGGTTCCGATTTGCAGTTGGCGCGGAGAAAGCCACACATCAATTTCTTGTTGCATTACGCGGAGCAGTTCCTCCCCTGTGTGATTTCGTTTGCCCAGGCAAACCAGGTGTAGAATTGCGTGACACCGCTGTGCCCTACACATGTGGTATGATGGAGCAGTACTTGTGGAGGCTGAGATGATGTTGATGGTGGAGGAGGAGGAGGCGGACATTGGCGCAGGAGCAGCAGTTTGACAACGTGGAGGAGAAAGAGGCATCTCCTGTCCAAGTTGCTGGTGTGACTGGGCAGGAAGCACATTCACCCAGTGGGCCGTAGGGGACATGTACTGGCCCTGACCATAGTTACAGCTCCACACGTCCGCGCTGCCGTGCACCTTGGACGAAACCGATAAGCTCAAGGACTGGCCCACCTTCTGTTCTACATATTTGGGAAGGGCTGGTACTGCCTTTTTGGAAAAGATATTACAGCTTGGAACTCTCCACCATGGCTCGGCACAAGCCATTAGTTCTCTGAACGGTGCAGAGTCCACCATTTGGAAAGGGAGGGACTGCAGTACTAACAACTTGGACAGGAGCACGGTCAGCTTCTGCACCTTAGGATGGTTTGTCGCATACTGTTGTCTCTTGGCAATCGCCTCGTTGAACGACTGCTGACACCATGAGTAGCAAGGAGCAGGAGCATCTGGACCGGGAGATGATGGCAAAGACAAACAGCTCCCTACGGCAGAGGTGGTGGAGCCTTGACTGGCTGAAATGGCATGCGTGCCACTAGGTGCTGCTGCTGTTGCTGCGGCGGCAGGATGGACCACCAAATTTAAGACACATTTCTCCCAGGCCCAGTGCCTGACGCGCAAGCTGACATCCTCTTCTCCCAACGATGATGATGAAGCCCTTGCTACACCTGGCTCCCAAGTGCGATTGGCTACATCGTCATCGATTTGTGTTTGCCCATTACTACTATTCTCCTCAATGGTCTCAGTATGCAGAGCCTGACTGCCTGCAACATCACCTCCCGTGCCACTCTCCAAATCACTACTTTCCCACCTACTGCAAGAAGCAGCGGATGTCTGCCCCACCTCTTCGCTGCCAAGTAGCTGCTGACTGTCCTCAAAGAGTTTGTTCTCGCTGTATAGTGGCACTGAGCCCAGACCACATAGTAGATCTCTGGCTGAGGGAAAAAATAGGACAAAGGCGGGTGGAGGACAGGTGAGTGCCGCTGACCCGCTCCTGGGCCATGCCAACTAAGGGTTGTGTCTGACGTTCCGACCGACCTTGGCTGGGGTTGTAAGATGTCATCTGGGAGGACATCCTTTGGGTTGGTGGTCAACACACGGCCACTAGATGACACCAGCAGTTCTGGCCTCACCGAGTCACCCCTGTTGCGATGTCCCCTTACTTTGTTGCGACCTGTGCCTGCTCCACGAACGTTTGTGCCACTGCCACTCGCATGTGAAGGGCCTGCCACCTCTCTGTCTTACATACTGTTTGATCAAAAAATTAAATTAAGCCTTGGGTATGAAATATCGTACAGAACAACCAGATGTAAATTAGGCGTATAGAGGACAAAAAACTATAGACACCCTGTATTTTTGTCCAAATTACTGTACAATCAAGAAGTTAGATTAAGCCTTGTGTATGAAATGTCGTACAGAAAAACCAGATGAAAATTAGGCATCTAGAGGACAAAAATGTAAAGACACCCTGTATTTTTGTCCAAATTAAAGCACAATCAAGAAATTAGATTAAGCCTTGTGTATGAAATATCGTACAGAAAAACCAAATGTAAATTAGGCGTATAGAGGACAAAAAAGTAAAGACACCCTGTATTTTTGTCCAAGTTAACACACAATCAAGAAGTTAGATTAAGCCTTGTGTATGAAATATCGTACAGAAAAAACAAATGTAAATTAGGACAAAATAAAAAAGACACCCTATATTTTAGTGCAAATTAACCCACAATCAAGGGGTTAAATTAAGCCTTGGGTATTAAATACCCAACAGAACAACCAGATGTAAATTAGGCATATATGGGACAGACGTACACCCACCCTGGACATTAAGGAGAATACTCCACAAACTACAAGAAAAGAATAACGCTGGTTAAATAACAAGTATGCAAATGACACACACTTGTGATGGTCTTTTCCCCCCAGTCACTGATAAAAACGAGTTTGTTTTATAATGAGTGCAATATAGTGCAGCAGCAGATAGATAATAACGCTGGTTGAGTAACAATTGTGCAAATGACACACACTTGTAATGGTCTTTCCCCCAGTCGATGATAAAACAAGTTTGTTTTATAATATGTTCAATATAGTGCTGCTGCAGCAAATAGATGCTTATGCCAGGACAGACAGTGTGAAGTGTGAGGATAGCGGATGGCGTCCGTATTTATAGGGCTGTGATGTCACAGAAGCCCGCCGGTCGCTGATTGGCTTCATGTCTGCACATGTCATTGAGGATGTTCCTTTCTTATTCCCAGAGTTCTCGGCCCCATGTAACGCCATGTGCTCACGGCAATTTTACCAATAAAAAATACGCTTCGTTCCCGCGAATCACCCTAAACTTCGCCTTTCCTGAAATTCTAAATGAATTCCACTTCATTAGAATCGATTCACCCATCTCTAATCATATCTCAAATAGTGGGAACAGTAAAAATAAGCACTTTTGCAATTGGTTTGCTTTATCTAAATCACGTAGTATAGTAAATATGAGCTAAACTGTGCATCTATAGCTATTTCTGCAGCAGCTGGATGGGACACGCCCCCTTTTCTGTGATTGGCTGACTGACATTTCATTCAGCCTGTTTAGATACGCCCCTGGATAGGAAACGCCCCTGTGCTGTGATTGGCTGCCTGCACTCTGTGCTTACTCCCCTCTGAGCTGTTGATATTGAAAGTGAAACTAGGTGTATCAGCTTCTCTATGCTCCTATCCCAGCTTTATGCAAAGGATCTGGGCAATTACTCAGTCTTTAACAGTTTAATTCACTCTCCCCCCATATAACATAGCCTTATACACTGCTCTCCTCTCATATAACACAGCATTATTCCCTGCTCTCCTCTCATATAACACAGCATTATTCCCTGCTCTCCTCTCATATAACACAGCCTTATACACTGCTCTCCCCTCATATAACACAGCCTTATATACTGCTCTCCCCTCATATAACACAGCCTTATTCCCGGCTCTCCTCTCATATAACACAGCCTTATTCCCTGCTCTCCTCTCATATAACACAGCCTTTTTCCCTGCTCTCCTCTCATATAACACAGCCTTATACACTGCTCTCCCCTCATATTACACAGCTTTATACAGTCTGTTCCCATCACCCATAGAACACAGCCTTATACAGTTCGCTCTTCCTCCTGCCTGATAACAGAGGGGGAAGAGCTGGGGGCAGTGTGCATTCCTCACATGTGTTTCATCAGTTCAGGCTGTGTGTATAACTGCTTATAGCAATAAGGGTGTTACAAGGAGCTTGTGGAGGCTGAAGCCGAAGGCTCTGCAGACACATGAAGAATGCAGGAGGCTGCAGAGCTATCCTCTCCAGACACCATTCCCCTTCCACTGCACACACAAAATGATGATGTCACAGCTCTTCAGTGAGGGGAGACTCGACTCCTGGCAGGAAATACATGCCTACTGCGAGGAGATACTCGCCCCTGGATACTCGCCTACTGAAACTGATATTATAAGCTCAAGTCTACGAAACCTTCAATCGATAAAACCCCTTTAAAATATGGTAGACAGTGGTGGTGGAAGAATGTCAGTGAGTGTGTACACACTTCCAAGGCTCCTATTAGGGTGTATTAGTTTCTGAACTGCAGGAACAGTTGGAGAGAAAAGGGAAGAGTATGTACTGTTGTAGGTTGTGGGTCAGGTATGAAAAAAGAAGAGTTTGAGAACGTAAATAGGCAGGTAAAAATGAGGCCTAGTGTGTGTATCTATGTGTGAGTAGCTATGGAGGAACCCTGTACGTAGGGTGAAAGGAAGAAAATGAGAGCAATTTGGCGACAGCTGATGGGCATGTGTCAATAGGGATTTTGAAGTCACCCATGTTGATAGTGGGGATGTATATTGATAGGTAGTGGAGGAGACAGGTGGGTAGGTGGTTGAATGAGATTGTGGCTAGGGCAGTGAGACTGGGTGAATTGAAGGTTGTCATAAGAGACTGCAGTGGGGGAGGATAAATAGTATAAATATTGTAAATAGTATAGGTTATCACAGTTTCGGCCAGCAGAGGGTGTGTGCAGTATCTCACAACAGTGAGAACATCCAACACATTTGTCTATATATTGTATTATGTCTTTTCATGAGACAACACTGTAGATATGAAACTTTGATACAATGTAAAGTAGTCAGTGCACAGCTTGTATAACAGGGTAATATTGATGTGCCCTCAAAATAACACACAGCCATCAATGTCTAAACCGTTGGCAACAACAGTGAAAATGGATAAATTGTGCCCAATTTGCCATTTTCCATTCATGGTGTCATGTAACTTGTTAGTGTCACAAGGTCTCAGGTGTGAATGGGGAGCAGAAGTGTTAAATTTGGGTTTATCGCTCTCACACTCTCTCATACCGGTCACTGGAAGTTCAACATGGAACCTCTTGGCAAACAACTGTCTGAGAATCTTAAAGGAAGATTTGCTGCTCCAGATAAAGATGGTCTAGGCTATAAGAAGATTGCCAACACCCTAGCAATGAGCTGCAGCATGGTGGCCAAGACCATACAGAGTTTAACAAGACAGGTTCCACTCAAAACAGGCCTCCCTATGGTCGACCAAAGAAGTTGAGTGCACATGTCATATCCAGAAATTGTCTTTTCAAAATAGATGTATGTGCTGCCAGCATTGATGTAGAGGTTAAATGGGTGGAAGGGTCAGGCAGTCAGTGCTCAGATCATAGACCGCACACTGCATCAAATTGGTCTGCATGACTGTCATCCCAGAAGGAAGCCTCTTCTAAAGATGATATACAAGATAGCCTGCAAACAATTTGATGAAGACAAGCAGACTAAGGACATGGATTACTGGAACCATGTCCTGTGGTCTGATGTGACAAAGACTTATTTGGCTTCATGGTGTCAAGCATGTGTGGCAGTAACCAGATGAGGAGTACAAAGACAAGTGTGTCTTGCCTACAGTCAAGCATAGTGGTGGCAGTGTCATGGTTTGGGGATGCATAAGTGCTACTGGCTACCAAGGCAACCATGAATGTCAACATGTACTGTGACATACTGAAGTACAGCATGATCCCCTCTCTTTGGAAACTGGGCTGCAGGGCAGTATTTCAACATGATAACGACCCCAAACAAACCTCCAAGACAACCACTGCCTTGCTTAAGAAAATAAGGGTAAATGTTCTGGACTGGCCAAGCATGACTACAGACCTAAATCCTATTGCGCATTAAAGGGGCATCCTCAAACAGAAAGTGGAGGAAGAAAGGTCTCAAAACATCCCCACCCAGCCCCCTTTAAAGCTTTAAAAACCCCAAGAGAGTTAAGTCAGTGCTGGAAAATAAAGGTGGCCCCCCCCAAAAATTTTGACACTTTGGGCAAAATTTTTTCCCTTTTTCCCACTCAGGGGTACTCCCTTTTTGGAGGGGTTTTTTAACATTATGCTGTGTGTTGAGTTTTTTTTTGAGGGCACAACCAAAATTTAAAACTTTTATACAAGCTGTGCACTGATACTTTTACTTTGTATCTAAATGCCCATCTTCAGTTTGATCCAAGATATAATAAAAATATTTAAAAAAATGTATATATTTTTTTAATAAAAAAACAAAAAAACCCAAAAAACTTTTTGGGTTTTTTAGGAACAAGGGGGTGGGGAAAAGGAACGGCTGGCCCCAATTTGTAAATAATACAGGTTTAAGTTTTTGTTTTTCCTCCAAATTTATTTGTACATTGTAAAATTTTAAATTTCAATTCATAACATTTTAAATATGATAAAAAAAGTTGCGGGAAAAGGGGAGCCCCGTGCCCAGGGGGTGCCCAAAAAATTTCAGAAGACCCCAGGATGGATGGGTTAGGGGAAGTGAAAGGTTGCAAAAGGGAAAATTTTGCTTTCCAAGGGGCTCCAAAGAAAAGGACAGAGGTATGTGGCCCAGGGGAATAATTTAATGTTTAAACCCCCTTATCGAAAATTTGGACATAAAGTTTTTCCTTTTTTGGGAAAAGGTCCAGCCCTTTAACAAACCGCCATAGCAGCCAAAGTTTTTTGTTTCGGGGCCCCACCAAAAAAAGGGGCCCGGGCCGGGTGAAAACCTGCCTAAAAAAACGCTTGTGGGACGTGCAAACAGTTAAAGCCCTTAGTGAAGCAGAGAGCAACCTTAAACCTTAGACCTACCAGGCGTCGGCCGTGAGTCCTGACCAAAGGCTTTTAATGATGACTCAGGAAGCGGGGGCCTGAAAGCTAAACGTGAAAAAAGGAAAGAAAGGTAACTTTTTTTTTTTTTTTTTTTTTTTTTAACTAATTGGAGTCCTACAAAAAATCTGTTGGGGCCTATCTACCAACTACCTAGCTGGGGACTATCTACTTACCTAACTGGGGCCTAACTACTACCTACCTAACTAGGGCCTGCTTACCTAGCTACCTGGGGGCCTACCTACCCCCTACCTACCTACCTGGGGCCTATATACCTACCTAACTTGGGTCTATCCACAACCTATCTAAATAGGGCCCACCTACCTGGGACCTACCTAGCTAGGGCCTATATTAATACCTAACTTTGGCCTACTTACCTACCTGGGGCTTACCTACTGCCTATCTGGGGCCTATCTACCTACTTAACTTGGGCCTACCTACCACCTAGCTACCTAACTGGGGCCTACCTATCTCCCTTCCTGAGGCCTTTCAACTTACCTAGGGCCTACCAGCTTATCGAACAGGGGTCTACCTACTTGGAGCCTTGCCTACCTACCTACCTGAAGCCCCTATCTAACTACCTGATAATATGAAACCTAACTAAGGCTTCCATAGCCACTATTATAAAGGGTTCCATTCCTTCCAGCACTAGATAGGGAGTAATAGATCTGCCGTCACACAGGTCAGCAGAACTGCTGGCAGCTTGAGAGCTTGAGTAGTATTTAATCTAACAAAAAAGGGAAACCTTTTTATTTTTGGGTTTACTTTAGCCTAAAGCTTTTTTGGAAATTTAGAAAAACTTTTCCTGCTTTCATGTCAGAGTAATTACCCAGACCTTTGTTTAAATGGCGAAAAGCTACTTACCCAAACCCTTTCCCAAAGAAGAACGGGAGGGCATGAACAAAAGTTTTGTTTTTGGGCTTTGTGAAACAGTGAGGTGAGACAACCCCTTTAAAGGGAGAGTTCCCATGTTCAGGTTTTAGATGCGTTTTTTTGTTTTTGTTTTTTTTAATTTAAAGTTTTATTAACATTTCCATTTTAACAAGAAAAACCCGTACAATTTCCAAAAGCATATGGATTAGGCTTTAAATAAATGTGACCAGGTGGAAACCGGGAATACAAAAAAAAAAAAAACCATTGGTCAATAAAACAAAGAAGCATACAGTGTACAAAACCCCAAACTGGGGATTTTTTTCCCCCCAAGCCAGATCCCCATTTTGTGAGGTAGAGTGATTTGACCCATCTTATCCTACAGGAAAGAAAAATAAAAAAGGGGACAACAGTAAAAAAGGGGGGGAAAAAAAAACCCAAAGGGGAAAAATTTAGGGCGTGACCCCGGCAAGATCCCGGGTTCGTCCCTCTATTGTGGTGCAGGAGAGGGGGGTTAAAAAGGGATCATTCGATCCCCCCACCCTTCAACCCAGGGGGGCCAACTTCTCCCTTACAAAGCCGCCTTGCCAAACCCCCCGGGAACTCAAAGGGGCCTTATACAAAATTTCCAGGTTTCCATGTCTCTGGGAAACTTTTTAGTTTCCTCGGGGCTGTTGCTTTTCAATTTTTTTCCCCATACGATAATGGAGGCCACCTCCCCCTTTCCCCCTCTAACACTGAGGGGGGAGAAACTGTTTTAAAAACCTATTTGGGAACGCTGGCCCCAAGGAATGTTTTGAAATTTTTTTTCCCAAAAAAAACCCCCCCAAACCAGAAATTCCTTGGAAAGGGGAAAGGTTCCCTGCAATCCTGAATGGCCGGGAAACCTTTTTAAAGCCCTTCCCCAATCTAACCAGAAGTGCCGGCCCTTTTTAATTAATTTGGTATGGGGTTTTGGAATTAAAGGGGGCCCGGCCCTTCCCCGGAAGGTTTTAATTTTCATTGTTTCATCCGCCGGCCAAGAAAAAATTTTTCCAAAACCCTTTAAAATTTTTTAGAAGCCCCCAATTTTTTAAAGTAAAGGGAGAGGGAAAAGGCTTCCAAACAAGTTGGGAAAAAGGGGAAAATCAACCGGGAAACAATTTTCCCAAATGGAAAGGGCCCTTTTTTGGGGGCCGGGAAAAGGGAAGTTACTCATCAAGGGGGGGGGTTTCCCAACCACCCCCCTTGTCTAACGAAACACCCAGAGCCTCAGATTTTGGATAAGTTGAAAAATTTTAAATTTGGCCATTTTAAAGAACGTTTAACTCAGACATCAAGAGGGGAAACAAAGTAAGCGGATCTCGCAAGTAAAATTTAAAGGGGATCCCTTCCCCAAATGCCCGGAAAATTTAAAACCCCGCCTCCCCCTTTTTTTAACCCCCGGGTGTCCTGGTTTGGGACCGAATAGATCCAAACAGATGGGCCCTGACGAGAAATACAATAACGGAATTTCGGAAAAATCCCTGTCTGGAACCATTCCGGATCCCCAAAGGCCCCCGACGGGGAAAAATTGGCTTTTTTTCTAGCTGAGGGGGTTTTCCGTTTTGAAGGGCCCTAACCCTTTAAACAATAAAAAGTGGGCCCCAAACCGGGGCATGAACCCTTTGAGTAAAAGGGTAAAGATTTCCCCAAAATATCCTGTCAAACCCTTTTTTTGCGTCCAATGACAGGACCATCAAGGGGGAAACCTCCGAGAGGGGCGCATACTGGATCAATCCCATTTTTAAATATTATCCCCCTCCCCCCCTCCTGGGCACGAAACCAACCTGTTCAGGGGGGACATGAAAAGGGAAGAGATTAAAAATTTTGACGGTTGGCTAGGAGTTTGGCGTAGATTTTAGGTCCACATTCAGAAGAGAAAATGGGGCGGGTAACTTTTCCCCCCCCACTCCTGGGGATCCTTTAAACCCGGCTTAGGAAAATTTCAGTGATGTGCGGGCCCCGGTAAAGTCCCGGGGGGAAAAAAAGCAGGATGAGGGGAAAGCGTTGTAAGGTTTGGAATTTAACCGGGAAAGAGGGAAGGTCTAAAGGGCTTTTAGAAATGAGCCTGAGGAAACCCGGGCCCGGGCTTTTTTTTTCCCCCCCCACCGGGGCTCTAATGGGCCCGGGAGCGAGCTCCTTCCAAACCCCAGAACGGGGCCTCCAACCTCCCCAAATTTGGCCTTTTTGTGGATTAGAAGGGTTTTAAAGGCCCTTTGGGGGGGCCCCCGGGGGCCTGTGAAAGGGCCCAAGAGGAAGCCGGGGGCAGGTGGTAAGTTTTTGGGGAAAAGAAGGCTTGGGGAAATCCTTTTGTATCTCCCAGTTGTATGTACCATGGTGCCTGGGGAAAGGGACCTAACCCCTTGGGGAAGGAAAGGGGGCGTCCCCCCTGGTCCCTGGAGGCTTTTTTCTAGGAGATTTTTCCCAAATCTTATTTTCCCCCATTTATAGAATCTACTCCTCTGAGTTGGAGGAGGGGGACCCCACCAGGGCTCAAAAAAAAGTTTGCCCCGGGCCTCCAACTCCCCCACTAGGGCCTGTAGTAAAGGAGGCAGAAAAAACCTGCTTTGCAGCACTTTCCCGAGGGTTTAAAACCCCAGAAGCCCCGGGCAATATGGCGAACGCCCCTTTTTTCCCCTTTTGACTCCCCCATGGTATTTATTAGGGTGCCCTTAGCACACATTTCCCAAAGGGTTCCCACTTCATTGGGGCCCCCGTGGGGTCCCCGTTTCCCCGATCTAAAAAGGAAATGGTTTTAAAGGCCCCGCTTGCAATCCGGGGCCCGACAACCGGGAAGGGCAGTTTTTTAAAGAAATTTATTCAGCCGCCAGGAAATTTTGGGGCTGCCTGATGAGGTGGGGAACGAAAAAGGGAAACAAACACTGGCGCCCTGGTCAAACCAAAGAAAACTACCGATTTACGTGGGCTCAGCCCAAAGGGGGGGCGAGTGCTGCACAAGGATAATAGTCCCAAACCGACTATACGTATTGTGGGGGGTGGAGAAAAAAGGTAATCCCAATCCCCTTTGGAAAGTTGCTTTTGCCCCCGTCACAAAGCTAAAAAACCCAAAAGGGGAAGGGCCCCCTTTTGGGGCTTTCTTGTTTGGGCCGAAAGGGCTATGGGGGAGCGACCTAAAAAGTTAAACCAAACGGGGCAAAGTTTAAAATTGAAATCTCCCACAAAAACGTAACGGGGGGGGGGCCCCGGGGCATGGGAAAAAGCAAAAATGTCCGGACTTTTAACAGAAAGGGGGAAACCCGCCCCTGATTAAAAGCAATTTCATTCACTATCTGAGAACTGCCCTTTTAATAGAGAGAGCTCAAAATATAAAACTCGCCTCCTCATCAAAGAAAACAGTTTAACCCTGAATGCGGTAGAGACTTGTGGGTAGCTATTTTCAACCCCTTTCTTTTTTTCATGAGGGAAATTTTGGGAAAAAAGCCAATGGGTTAATTAAACTGTTTTTTTTATATCAAAAACAGGTCCGACTTAAAAAAGGGTTTTTCCCGAAAACACCTATCTGTGCTTCTTTCGGTGGAAAATTGGGAAAGTATCCCGCCACGCTTGATCGGGTTTTTTAAGACCCCTTTTCGTTGGGTAAGGGCTATTTGAAATCCCCCCCTTTAAAAGTTTGCAAGAAAGATGAAAATACAACCGATCCCCCGGGGGAAACCCTGGCCCCAAGGGAAAGACGGGGAAAAACCCCAAAAGGGAAGGGGGACAAAACCCCAAAAGAAACGGGCCCGCACAAATGAAAATGAAACCTGAAAGGCAGGAGGGGGGCCCCCGCCAACCCAAAACTAAACAACATATTACCAACCCGGGGGGGGGGTGCCCCAAACAAACAACGGGGGCGGGGGCTTCCCCAAAACCCAAATTGGGGTAGCGAAAAAAACAGGCATGGGGTTTTTAAAAACAACCCCCAAAAGATTTGAAAATTTCATAAAAAATGCTATCAACATCCGACTTATAAATGAACTGAGTTTTTCTCCGGGGAGAATATAGATACTTTGGGGGGAAAAAGGGGTATGCTGCAACAAAAAACCCCTCGTTATTAGCTGGGAAGGGGCCCCCGGTGAAAAGGGTTTGGTACTTGGGGACCAGGTACGTTTTTAAAAGCCATGGGGGCTTGGGGCCCCCCAACTTCCCTTTGGGGGGGGGACCCTGTTCAAACCCGGGTCTGGATCCTGGCCCTTTCTCAAGGCAAAATACCCGCCCCCCTCCCCCCCCCACAGGGGGGGCCAGAGGGGGCCCAAACGAGAGGGAGAAAATCATTAAAACTGCAAGTCCTTTTAAGAAACTTTTGGGGGGGGGCCCCCCTGGGGTACGCAAAGTGTAGGTTTGTCCCTCGTGGGCGAACGCTAAGGCAAAAAGGGAACCCCCATCTATACGCGATATTCCTTTTCCCTATGAACATTGAGCACGGGGTTTTAACATTGGGTCGCTGCGCTAGGGTGTGACGCGAAAAAGGGCCCCGGGTAGATCTCAGGTTTTTTAACATTTGTAAAATGGGGGGTTCCCCCCCCTTTCAAAGGCGCTGTATTAATTTTTAAAAAAAATGGTGGGGGCTTTTACTCTTGGGGCTTTGGTGGCCCCGGGCAGAAGGGGGCCCTGGACTTGTCCAACTCATGAATTTTTATTTGGGGGGCCCCTCCAAATATCCCCGGGTTTAAAAATGGGGAAAAATTTTTAATTAAAAGGTCCCGGAAACCGCCAAGATTCCGGGAAAACCCGGAATTTCCCGAGTTTTTTCCCTTCGTCCCCCCTTCCCCACGTCATCTAAGTGTTTTCTGCAAGTGGAACAACTGGGCCGAATTTATGCGTTTCCACCCCCTTCAAGGGGAATTAAGGAAGAAAGGGGAGTCCTGAGTAATTTTCAGGGGTTGGGGGTTTTCCCCCCTAAATCGAGGTTTTTTGAAAAGGAATTTTCCCTGCGTAAGTCGTTTAACTCCTTTCGTGCTCCCCCAAAAACCCAACCCGCAAGGCCTTGGCAAAAGTCCTGTCGCGTTTGGGGAAATTTTGGATTAGCTTTTAAGATCAGCGAATGTAAAGATTGCACCCTCCGGGACGCAGGCCCTTGGGAAAAACCAAACGGGGGGGAACCCATTTGGGCCGCAACCCTCTCTTTTGGGGGGAAAACCCTGACCGAATCCCTGTCCCCGGGGGCTGAAGGCTGGCGATGAGCTATTTTAGGGATTTTCTAAAAAGTTCCCGTCCTGAACAGGTTTTGGAATTTGTGACCTTTTTGGGGAAAAGCTAGGAGCCGAGATGGAGTGCAGGGGGGTCCCCGACGGGCCCCAAAGGGTGAGAGTCCAGGGTATCTGACGGTGCCCCCTTTTTGGGCCCTTTAGTGGGGCCATGGGGTCCCGTTTGGGCCATTCGGGTGAGGTGCTTCCCCCCTGACCGGGCAGTCGGATGAGACACCGCAGCCCGATGGTGAGGGTGCCCCCCCAAAAGGAAGGCCCCCCTCTACCAGGGGGGCTGGGGGCATGGGACCATCCCCGGGGGACATAAGGGCCCCACGGTCCCCTTGGTGGTTGGGGTAACATTCTTGGGGTGGGTGCGGGGGGGTTTCCCCCCTGGGGCCCCATCAAGGGCCCCCCAAAGATGCCAGGCACACCCCGTTTTCCCCCCTCTGGGAGCAGCAGAAGAGGGGGCCCTTTTTAGAGAGATCGGGGCCCAAGTCCCGAGGGGGGGGTTTGTGGGGGGGGAGACATCCCTCAAGTCCACGGGAGGACCCCCTGGGGCCCGGGGGGCATATCTGCAGGCCCCTGTCCGTTCCCCCCCATAGGAAACCTAGGGGAGGAAAAGCCCAATTGCCCCCCGGGGGACGACCTTCAGCCGGGCCTCCCGTGGGCTCCGGCTCTGCGGTGCGGCCCCGGAAACGGTCCCCTCTGTTCCCCCCGAGCCGGCCCGACACTGTAAAAGCCGGGACAGGGGAAATCCCAAGGGCGCAGCGCCCGCGGGGCCCGAAACCCCCTTTGTGGGTCCCGTGGCGCCCGGGAAACGCCCCAATGGTGTTTCGCCCTCAGGAGCTCATGCTTTCGTTTCCCCAGGAAGGGGGGAAGCGCAAAATGTCCCCGGCGCCGCCACAAAAATTTCCTGTTTGGGAGAGCGGAAAAGGACTTGCACCCGCAGAGGCCTCCGGCTGCGTCCCAATGGGGGGCGGAGAGAGAGGGCGAAGGGGAAGTCCCCAGCGCAGCGTACTTGGGCCTTTGGATGCGGCGAAAAGGCGGGCGGGGCCCCTTCACACCTCCTGTGCGGTCCCCGGCGGTGTGGAGGGAAAGGGAAATCCTGTCCCGGGCCGTCCAAACTGCCTCTCGGGCGCCCGGGGGCCGCCGATTGGTGGGGCTGCGGTCAGGGCCCCCTGGGGGTCCCCCCCCGATGCGGGGGGGGGGGGGGGAGGGGGGCACTTTCCCCCCCTCCCGGGGCCCGCGGGGTGGCTCACCCCCTTTTGAGCCCTTCCCGAGGCCCCGGGCCCCGGGCTCCCTTTTGTGGAGCCTGAAGCGCCCCCCCTGCAGGGATTGGGGGCGTGACCAACGATGCCGGCCCACAGCCGGGGGGCTCCCCGGGTTCCCCCCCTGCAAAGACCCGGGGCGGGGTTTTCAGGGAAGGCAGGCTGCATAGGGGGAGGGGCGTGCTGGCCAGGGGGCCCATCTTTTGGGGGGCCTCACTGCGGAGTCATCCTGCGGCATCAGGCGGAATAACCCCGAAAAACTGTCCAATAACCCCCTGGTTCGGGTTTGGGGTGGCGGGGGACCTTCTTTGCTCTTTTGGGGAGTTTTTTCCCCATGATCAAAGACAGATGTATCGGAAAAAAGCCAAAAATGTGGAGGAGCTCTCAAGGTTGCTTCCTCACACAGCCATGTCAAGCCACGCCCCCTTAGATGCGGTTTTTAAATCTAAATCCAATCCTGGATTATAAGAGAGGACAAAACAGTCTATTCTTTATTAGTCCTTCATCAATGACCTGTTTTCGGGTTTGACTGTAAAAACTGCATTAAAAAATCTGAATGTGGGAACACAGGCTAAAAGATGTTTATATTCAAGTCTTAAATTAGACAGAGAAAATTCTCAAGTAAGTATAAACAACAAATTCTCAAAAAAAGGAGCTAATTATATAGTTCTTCACTGCTACTTTACTATTAATTGGAAATGATATGTCACAAGCCAGGAACTGACTTACTGTATGTCTGTAGGTGCTGAGGTGTCCATCTGCTTGTTCACCACTCCAGGCAGCTGTTTAGTCTTACATTTGGACCACTCTGTTGGGCAGCCTATGTCAGCTATGTTTCCTCTACTGCTCTTAGTGAGTGCTGGTCCACATTATTTTAAAGGAACATAGGGTTCTACTAGTGCCATTTCCCACCTATGGCAGAACTTCAGCACAGACTAAAAGGATCAATCCCTTCTTGCCCATTGTCATATAGATTATACAGTATATGATATAAGTCTATAGACCTCAATTCTGATATGAACACATTTTTTAAATAAATTTATATAGGATCATTATATTTTACAGTTGTACAGAGATTGCCATTACTCACATTGGCCCTGTCCTATTGAGGCTCACAGTCTACATTCCAGATTAACCTATCAGTATGTTTTTTGGAATGTAAAGGGAAGCCAAGTACCTGGATGAAAACCCACACAGACACGGGGAGAATATACAAACCCATTACAGATTATATCCTTGGTGGGATTTGAACCTAAGACCCCAGTGCTGCAAGACAACAGTGCTAACCACCGAACCCCATACTGCCTTTAGGGCACATTCTTACAATGTGGATTCAAAGTGGGCAAAACTATGTCTGCACAAAATAGCCAAAGGTTGCACAATTTTGCATTTGCTGTGTCTTTTAAAAAAATTAAAATGAATATTTTTAAAAAGCCCTCCTAAAAAAAAACAGGAAAATTATTTTACAGGGGACTAAAAAATGCTTTTTTTTTTGGGGACTGTCCAAAAATTCCGGGTTTGGGTTGGGCAAATCCTTTATTAACATTACATTTTAATATCAGGCTCCAGTTTGTCATTTGACTTTGTCAAGCAGAAACTTGCCTGTCATATTAATCTAATATTGATCTAACTATTGTATTGAAATAAGTTTACTTAAACAGAAAAATCCTTTAAAGGGTTTGGGGGGAACCGGGTCATGTTTTCAATAGGATTTAGGGCAGTTTTCGTATTCGATCATGAAAAAAAGGAATTCTGTGACCCGTAGTTACAATTCTTATCTCGTGTCATTGAAATTCATTTTCTTATGATTATTTATATTTTTGGCTAAAAATCTCCAGAAAGTTATCAGAAATTTTGATGATGTTCCCCAAAATTCAAAAATGTGGAAACATTGTCATTTGTGTGGGCTTGATTAAAAAATTTTTTGTGCTAATGAGTAATTTGTTTTATTTTTTTAGGTTTATGAAATTTAAAATGTAATGAAAGGGGCTGTGATGTGATGTCCAGTCTGCATTACAGTGTACATCTTTTTGGTAAAACTTTAAAAAAAAATAATATGAATTTCTGTACACTTTTACTAATATGTGATAGAAAAATTAACTCACCGGCCCACTTTATTAGGTACACCTGTCCCCCTTTTTTGTTAAACTTTATTTCTAATCAGCCATACATGGCCAAATCAGTGCATTTTTGGCATGAGACAGGTAAAAAAAATCTCCTGCAGTTCAAAAACCGAGCATCAGTATGGGGAAGAAAAGGGGTTTTTAGTGCTTTGAACGTGGCATGGTTGTTGGTGCCGAAGGGCTGGTCTGAGTATTTCAGAAAATTGTGATCTCTGGGATTTTCAACAAACCATCTCTAGGTTTTCAGAGAATGGTCTGAAAAAGAAAAAACATCCAGTGAGCGGCAGTCCTGTGGGCGGAAATGCCTTGTTGAGCCAGAGGTCAAAGGAGAATGGGCAGACTGGTTCGAGCTGATAGAAAGGCAACAGTGACTCAAATAGCCACCCGTTACAACCAAGGTAGGCAGAAGAACATCTCTGAACGCACAGTAGGGCGAACTTTGAGGCAGATGGGCTACAGCAGCAGAAGACCACACCGGGTGCCACTCCTTTCAGCTAAGAACAGGAAACTGAGGCTCCAATTTGCCCAAGCTCATCGAAATTGGACAGTCGAAGATTGGAAAAACGTTGCCTGGTCTGATGAGTCTCGATTTCTGCTGCGACATTCGGATGGTAGGGTCAGAATTTGGCGTCAACAACATGAAAGCATGGATCCATCCTGCCTTGTATCAACGGTTCAGGCTGGTGGTGGTGATGTCATGGTGTGGGGAATTTTTTCTTGGCACTCTTTGGGCCCCTTGGTACCAATTGAGCATAGTTGCAACACCTTGTTGAATCTATGCCACGAAGAATTGAGGCAGTTCTGAAAGCAAAAGGGGTCCAACCCGTTACTAGCATGGTGTACCTAATAAAGTGGCCGGTGAGTGTATGTACATATACTGACAGCAGAAGTGTTTTAAGCCACACAACTTTATGGTTGTTTATAGGTCCAATTAACCATGGTTTAAACTTTTTTCCACATATTAATGTAATGTATGCCAAGATAATAAACTTTGATGTATATCTTGTTAAAGGGGTTTTGCCAAGAAGTGATTTCCTCACCTAACAGGCTGATACTCCCCTCTTGAGCCTTGGAAAAAGGGGTGTTTTGTTTCTGTGTTTAAAAAACAAGTACCTCCTCTGTGATGTCATCACTCCACCTCCCATGCACGCTCTCCAGGCTGATATTCAGTCTCTGTAGTTAAGCAAACATATTTGGCTAAACCACAGATGATAACTGTATTGTGCACAAGCTATACGGTTTTGTTTTCTCCTTCTTATCTGCTCAGGAATAAAGATAAGCTCCGAGCAGGCAGCGTTCACTGACTACAGACAGGGGGGGAGGGAGGGAGGCTGAGCAGGTAGCGTCTACATATTTACTCAGATAATTACATTACAACCAGCAGATTCTCTATACAGCAGACACAGGCTCTGACACAGAAACAAAGCTAGTGTAGATGCCCAGTAACACTGCTTTTTTTCTCCCCCTCCCTTCAAAGCTTGTTCCTGTGTCCTGCCATCAGATAAGAAGTGCAAACAATGCAAGCGCGGCCAGGAGCTTGCCAGATCAGCTTCTGGTTGTAGCTAAAGTAAACAGTCAGGAAACTAAGGGCATCTAAGCCAGGCTGCAGCTCTCAGAGGCTTCACTTTTTTTAATCACATATATTTAGAAAAGTGATTAAATACCCATTTTGGAGGATCCCACATCAACATTAGATTGTGGCAAAACCCCTTTAAAGAAAATTTCCTCTTCACTTCTTAAACAACTCTTTCCACCTATGCCTAGCTACAGTGCAATCTGCAGCTTTTCAGAATTTCTGCACTACTGAAAAACAGCATCAATCATGAAGCATGAAAGTCATCTGAGGTTAAAGGGTTTGTCCACCACCTATAAAAATCATAACAGCTCCAGTGGCCCTGGAAAAATAAAAATTTTGCTCACATTCCTCCAATACCAGGTCCCAGTCTTCTTTTGACATTCTGTCACTTTTGAACAGAGATGTCACCACTGCAGCTGCTGATTGCCTGCAGCAGTCACATGCCACTAACTTACATCTCCTTTTGGAAGTGAACAAATGCAGAACGGTGATGTAAGTAGAAGCTTGTGAGCGCTGTTCAGAAGTGATGGAATGTTAACAGAAGGCTGGGGAGACACGGTGCTGTAACAGGGGAACAGAGGAAGGTGAGTGTAAACTATTTTTTATTTTACTGAGGTCCCAGTTGCTGTTGGTATGATTTTTATGGGAGGCAGACAACCCATTTCAGTCTCTGTAAGAAGTGATATAACATAGCAGAGCTGCAGAGATATTGGGTGAAAGACAGAGAAGGTAATAATAATATTTACATAGCGCCAATATATTCCGCAGCACTTTACATGTTAGAGAGGAGATTACAAATAATGCACCAAATGTGTCAAAAATGTATCAAAGAAAAATGCAATAAAAATGTGGGGAAATTACATGCACTTTTCCCTTGAACTATATAGGTCCCTTATAGGCAAAAAAAAAAAAAATTTCGCCCCATTGCAAATTGGAAAATAGTAGCTTTGAGCCTGTAGTAACGTTCCTGTCAATCTGCAACGTATATTTTAAAATGTAACATTTTTTCATTAATTTTGTGTACAACTTTTTTTTTCAAATCAGAATATCCATATATGATTCCTATATCAATATACTAGCAAAAACAAAATTTGATCAGCTCACCTCTTGGATAGTAAAACGTATCTCCAGAGTGCACGGAGGGTGGAAGCCAGCCTCTAAGAACGTCCATCCCCAAAACAGGTGAGTGAGTCCAGCAAGCATCCGGAGTGCGAAGTAAAGAATGATCCAATTTTAGTTCCAATGTATAAAAACGATGAAAGTTCTCACATGGTAATTACACCAAAAAAGAGGCTAACGCGTTTCAGAAATGACTTCCTTAATCATAGCAATATACTGTATTAACATTCATCTGACGATGTTGAAAAGTCTGTGTCTACCCTAAATTAATGGGTATTTATTTATTCCTAGAATATCGAGGATCTTCATGTAATTTAGCCAAAAACAGCTGACAGATATTGTTTTATATACAGTTTTACATGGAAGAACTTCTTTATATGTGTATAACGGTTATACTTATTTCACTGCAAAACAATTCTATCAAGCTGAGCACAATTTTAGGATAGTACGTTAGAATGGCTATCTGTGGCTGATACAAATGTGTAATGACAAGCTCTGTACAGCACTGTGGAACATGTTCATGCAATATAAATGAATAAAATTGAAAAATGTTTACTTCACTTCTTAGAAATCCCAAATATACACAAATATACACAAACGTTTAAACTGTGAACTAAATAAGCATCTAATATATTTTGGATCACAATATCATAAAGGCACAAGAGACAGGGTATAAGGATGATCTATCCCTGTTTTGCCCTAAACTCTATACTGTCTAAAAAAAAAATGTGGACATCCAGTTTTTCCTCCCTTGATGTAGATTGATTTATCTGGCGTCAGATATACTGTATTTATAG
Organism: Phyllomedusa bahiana; assembly: GCA_025379985.1. NCBI lineage: Eukaryota > Metazoa > Chordata > Amphibia > Anura > Hylidae > Phyllomedusa > Phyllomedusa bahiana. Next base: position 20,152 of record JAODAL010021551.1, on the reverse strand, counting down.
ACGAGCCTATGTTTGTCTCGCTGTAAATAATTGTGAAATCAACTTTATACATGAGTGGGCCAAACCCGTCAATTTCAGAGTAGTGGCTACTCATTTAATGTGCATGGGGGCCTGACCGATGATGCCTTTGAAGAGAAGGATTACACATGCTG
>JAODAL010021551.1:0-15000 GCA_025379985.1 Phyllomedusa bahiana | reverse complement strand
TAACTGCATAACTAAGATGCTCCATGCCCTTTGGTTTATTGTTTCTCTGTCATTGTTGATCTCTGTGGTGTTTTTATCAAAATGCAGTATGCCCTGGGGATGATCCTGCATTGCCTCCAGTTTTGAAGAAAACTACACTTTTAGTGTAGTCCACACGGCAGTATGCAAATACCTTCCGCATTCTGATTCCAGCTGGTATTTTGACATCTTGTACGTGCTTGTGGGTGATAGTTCTGACCGCGGTTTGCGGATTCCCCGTCCCCCTCAATCACTGATATGTACACAGTTTTCGGGCGGAAGAATGAACATGTTCTAAGTTTTTCCGACCATCGACGGTGTAAAGAAATCATCCGCCAGAATATCCGTTCAGTGGGGACTGCTGAACAGATTTTCTTTAAAGTCTGTAAGGATTGTTGACAGTCAGTTTACAGATGGCTGTAAAACCGACTGAAAACCCTGCCATGGGGACAGGCCCTTAAAGGGGATTTGCCACCAGACCAAGTACTGACCTCCGTTCAGTATGAGAGCAAGATGTCAATAAATCATGCTGAGTCATGAAGCTGCAGTGGAGAGAGGGAGAGGGGAGGGGGGAGTGAGGAATGCAAAGGGAGCTTCTCAAAACTTAGGTGAACTAATAAACAGTACAACAGTGGATTCAATACAGCAAGACACAGAGCCTCAGAGGGCACTGCGGGAGAAACCTTATCTCTAAGCATTTAATTAATGAAAACAAAACCCAAGCAAACACAGAGACGCACACAACACACCAGCCAGAGCAAAAGAGCCGCAAAACGACCTGTGACATTTCACTAAATAAACAAACTAAACTGTAAATTCTGATACAAAAAGAACACCTATTTTAATTGTCACGGCCCCGGGCCACCCGTGGTCCCCGCACGAGCCCCCCCCCGGCTCCCCATTCGGGGGGGTGGGCGCGCACCCCCGGCCGCCCGCTCCCCTTACCCCGGCCCGCGCTCCTGTTGGGGTCCCGGCCTCCCGGCGCGCGCTCCTCGACATCAAAGGCTCGCGCCGCGCCGCACTCCTAGATTTAAAGGGCCATGAAACCCTTTTTAATTTTTGCTTTGCCGGCACTCCCCTTTTTTTTTAAGCCTCCCCTTCCGGGGGGCTGTTGCCGGATTTTTAGTGCCTTTCACTATGAAAAAGCTTTAAAACCTTTGTTCTGACTTCCCTTACCGTCCATTAGCTTCCGTTCCTCACCAGTATCCTGCCCCCTGCCCTGACCTACCGCCTGCCCAACCACGAACCGGGGCCGCCTCCCCTGACCTTCGCCGTCCCCACAACGACCTCCCTGACATTCTCCCCACGCTATACCTTGGGCTCCACCGCAGCAATCACTCAGGGTAACGACCGGAAACTCCCGCCGCAGCAAGTCCATCCCGCTTTGGGGCGGGCTCTTTTAAAAACCCGGGGACCTACAAATTTTTCCGTTCCCTGGCGTGACTTACACCCCCCGCTTCGGTGGTCCAGGGGATCCACTTCTACGTCCGGTACTGACAGAAAGATCCGCCAGATCCCGCCAAGGTGCCTCTCCCGTCAAAACGCTGACCTCACGCCATTTGGCTCAGCATCCAACAGATCGCTCACAAGCCCAGAAACTCAGCCATCCCCTCCGCCATAATGCAGCATTTCCTGGCCGCCCAGCAGCAGCAACCCGCACCCGGGCCCCCGCTGCCCCCCGGGGTTCCAGCCCCCAACCTCGGGTCCAGGGCTCCGTCATCTATCCCCACCAAATTCAGGGGGACCCCGGGGCCTGCAGGGGTTTTTAAACACCCAATGCCCCTGCATATTATTTTAATGGCAACCAATTTCCTACCAAAGGTTCTAAGGTGCGTTGTACTAACCCTTCTCTCCGAGAACGCCCTGCTTGGGCTACCCCCCTCGGGACAGGACATCCGGTCACAGCAACCGGCTTTTTTCCCCCTCACCGAGTTTGGGACTTTTTTCAAAAACCATCCGGGTTTCTCGGGCCGAACCCCTTTTCAAATCTGCGCCAAGGGGACTAATCTGTAGGCGATTAAGCCGTACGTTCCGCATTTTGGCCCTCCGAGTTTCGTGGAATAAACGGCGTTGACTGCCACCTTCAAAAGGGGGCCTCTCCACCGCTCAAGGAGCCTATCCGCCCGATCTCCCGTCTTCCTTAGTGCCCTTTATCCCCCGGGCCACTCGGATTGACATCCGTTTCCAAAACGCCAGAGGAATTTTCGCAGAACGGAGCAAGCTAGACCCCATCTCTTCCTCGTCGGCCCCCAGTATTTCAAAGGCCGCCTCAGTTCCCTCCCCACCTGCCGCTGAAGAGGCCATGGAGGGGGATGGGGCCCACCTGCCCCACAACTGAAAAAAACCAAAAACGGGGGGAAATTTTTTGTCGTACTGTGGCAGTGCAGCCATTTCCGCCGATCCGTCCACGGCCCCTAGCGCCGGAAACGGGCGCACCTAGAACTAGAGAGGCGCCCCCTGGTTTGAGACAACCCCTCTCCTCGTCTGACCAGCCCGGATTGTCGGCACTGGGCCTGGTGCCCAGTTTCAAGCTACTGCTTTTCCCGGGGCCGGGGTCGCCGGAAATTTCTTGGACGCTGCCCTGGTACCCAGCATAACCTCCCTGTGACCCGCCTGGAAAAGCCCCACTCACTCCTCGTCAGTGGAGAGATTCTAAAGGGATCCAATTCTTCGAACTGAGCCCCTTCCACAAGTAGGGGTACTGCACAAGAAGATTTGCGTTCTACTACACCCCTCCCCCTCTCCATTTCCTGGGTCTCCGGGCTGCAACGCCATGCTCCCGTGCTCGACGGCAGACGGGCGAAGTCTGATTGGGGTTCGGATGCCCATCCTCGCTTTTTGGGTGGCACCTCCCCCCGGTGCTTCCCCCGCTTTTTGGGGGGTCGCCAAGCCCTGGGGGGCCTTCCTGCACCATACCAACCTTCGCAATTCTTCTCCGAGAAGCAAGCGAGACGTTGCCGCCCCATCGCCCATACGACGTCCTATTGATCTTCTCCCGGGGACGCTCCTCCACGGGGCAGGGTTTCCCCCCCTGTGGGAAACCTGAACCTTGGCTATGTCTACATACTCAAGGAAATCCCCAAAGGGGGGGTTTATCCGCAACCCCTCCCCCAGCCGGGGCCTTTTCTTCTTCGTGCTAAAAGGACGGAACCCGCCCTTGCATAGACTATCGAGGCCCAACAAGATACAGTAAAAACCCGCATCCCCTGCCCCTGATCACGGAACTTTTTGACCGTTTACAGGTGCCAAGGTCTTTACTAAACGGACCTACGGGGGGCTTAAACCTCAAGGGAACGTGAGGGCGACAATGGAAGACCGCTTTCAACAAAACCCCCGAGGGGGCACTTCGATACCTGGTCATCCCTTCAGGCTCTGAAATCCCCCGGGCCGTCTTCCCAAGATTTCGTCAATGACTTTCCGGGACCTCCTGTACACACGGGGTTGTGTACCTTGACGAATTCGGGTTTTCCCTCCCCCGCCCCTTGAATCCCCAAGTTCACTGCGCCGGGGCCCAACGTCAAGGGCCCAAACCCGCCTCTATGCCAAACTTGAGAATGCCATTTTTTCATCAGCAAGCCTCCCTTTCCCCGGGCACATCATTTTGACAAGGGCCTACAGAGGGAAACCCCGCAAGTTGTCTGCCGTCCTACAGTGCCGCGCCCCGTGGGTCTCCGAGCCATACAAAGATTCCTGGGGTTCCCAACTATTACAGGCAATTTTTTACCCATTTTTCCCCTGGTACCCTCATAGTGGCTTTTAAACCCAAAAAGAAAGCAAATCCTAAGCTCTGGCCACCACGGGAGAGGGAAGCCTTCTCTAATTTAAATGTGCCTTCCCCCTGCCCAGTGCTCTCTCGGCCAGATACAAACAAACCCTTTTTTTTCCTCGAGGGCGACGCCTCCTCGGTGGGGGCCGGGCTACTCTCCCCGAAATGGCCCAAAGGCAAGACCCCACTTGCGGTTTTTTTCTAAAAGTTTTTCCTCTGCTGAAAAGGAACTACTCCCTCGGGGACCGGAATTGCTGGCCATCCAACTGGGGACTGGAAGAATGGAGATATCTCTTGGAGGGGCTCTCACCCTTCAGCATCTATACCACCATAAAAACTGCTGTATCTCCAGCGCCAACCTTAAAAACCACGCCAGGGTCGTTGGTCCTCTTCTTCTTTCCCCGGGTTTTAATTTTTTCATTCATTTTTGCCCTGGGAAAAAAATGTCAAGGGCCGACCTCCCCTCCCGGCTTCGAAGGACGGGGGATGAGTCCACTCCCCGACTTATCCCTCCAGAACGGCTCTCTCGCCCCAAACCCGATTGATCTACAACCATTCCCCCCCCAAGACAACGTCCGTCCCGCTCTTCGGGAAAGGATATTTTCAGGGGTCATTGCTCCCATAGGCGGGGCACCCAGGGGTCAGAGGTCCTCTCCCCACTCCCCCATTCTACTGGGGCCCACCAGCCCCGGGTGTTCGTGATTCGTGGGGCCTGCGTTCCGTGCCCTGAACAATCTCCTCGCTCAAACCGGGAGGTCTCTCCTTCCTCTACCTATACCCAGCTTCCCTTTTGGACCCATGGGCCATGGGTTTTTTTCACGGACTCCCTCCTTTTCCGCTGCAACACCGTGATCTGGGGAGTTACAGACCGGGTTTTTAAAATGTCCCACTTTTACTCCTCTGCCGGGGGTACCCTCAGCTCCCGCCTGCCCGTCCATTTTTTCTTTATATTTTCGCTGCATGGCTCCCTCAGCACATAGTGCGGACCGTGGTTCAATTTTTCTCCAGATTCTGGCGCTCCCCTGAACCAACAAAAAGAAACTACTTTTTTTTTCAGCCTACCACCCCCAGTCCAATGGGCAGGTAGAGAGAGTAAAAAAAACCCCATTTTTCTACCTGCGCCATTTTGCCCGCACCCAGGAATTGGTCCACGTTTCCTGGGGCCCAGTTTTTTGTAAACCATTTGGGCTCGGAGCTCTGGCCTGCTCCTTTTCTTTTTTGTCTACGGGGGCCCTCCCCGCCCCCCCCTCCCCCTTTCTGGCCCCGGAGGTCCCCCGCTGTGAAGAGCGGGCCCGGACCCGACACTATCTGGAAAAAGACTCACCATTTCCTACTCCTGGCCCCCCCCCCACCAAGGGTCAAGCAGACAAAAAGCGAAACCCCCCCGCCAACCTTCTTTCCGGTGATAAGGGTGGTTTTCAGCTAAAAATATACTTTTTAAGTTCCCACTATAAGCTGGCCCCGGTTCCATTCAGTGCTCAACGCATTAACCCATACATCAAACTCCGCCTTCCCCCCACTATGAGGGTCCCAACTCCTTCCATGCTCCCTCTAAAAAACCCCCTCACCTTTAAACCTTCTCTCTACTTTCTCCTCCCACTCCGAGCCGAACCACCGATGTCTTTACGGTAAAGGAGATTTTAGATATGAAACGGGCAGGGGAAGCGTTTTTTTTTCATTGACTGGAAGGGGGTTTGGGGCCCAGGGGAGCCTGGAGCCAAGACAATATTCGGATCGGGACATAATTCAGAGGTTCCTCCAGGCCAGAAGGAGGGGGAGGCCGAAAGGGGGGGCTACTGTCACGGGTGGGCCCCCGACCCCCGTCCCGGGGCGCGGGCCCCCCCGTGGTCGCCGCACGAGCAGCCGGCCCGGCCCCCTCTTACCTGCCGCGCCCTGTTTTCGGCGGCCTCCCCCGGCGCCGGGGTCCCCCACATCTAAGGCGCCAAGCGTCGGCACTCCGAGATTTTTAAAAGGGGCCCGTGCACCGGGAATTTGTTTTTGCCGGCACTGCCCTTATTTAACCTGCCCCCCCTGGGCGTTTCCGATCTTTAGGCCATTTCAGCCTATAAGAAAGGTTAAAAAGCCTTTTTCTGACTTACGTTCCGTACCATTAGCTTCCGTTTCCCGACCAAAGTATCCTCCGCCTCCCTGACCAAACCCCCCCTGTCCCCAACCACGAACCTGTCCGCCTCCCTGACCTTCTGCCTGTCCCTGACTACACCTGCCTGACGATTTTGCCCACCTATACCTTGGCTGCCCCCCGCAAGCCCAAAACAAATCAGGGGGAACGACCTGGTAACTCCCGCCGCACAATCCCCTCCCCTTTGCGGGGGGCCGGAGAAAAACCCGGGGGCCCATTAGATTCCGTTCCCCGGCGTGGGTTACCCACCGCTTGCGTGGTCCCGTGGATCCACTTCTACGTCCGGGTACGTGACACAAGCCTGTTCACACGCTTTTTCCCGACGGTTTTTGCGCCTTTGGCGCACAAATCCCCGTAATAAGGGGGGGGAAAAGGGGCGGGCCGACGCGGCGGGGGCGTAGCCCGAAAAATGTGCATGTCATTTTTTTCCCCCCCGCCGGATTCGCCAGCGGGGAGGAGCACGGATTCCATGTTCTCAAAGAGCAGTGGATTTTTCCCGTAATTGCGGGGCCCCGGTTTGGGGGCCGACTGAAGCCAAATCCGCGCCAGTACGGCCCAATACCGGGGAATAAGCCGTGGAACGAGGCCTAATCACAGCTTGAAAGCTTCTTCATCAAAAAAACAGGGGTCTAATAACAAATAAAACAATTATTTTTATACAAAAGAAAACATATTGCTACCCCGGGGGCCCTTTAAAAAACCATTCATTCTGCCCGTCATCAATAAGAAGTGATTACGCAACGCGGCCTTTCACTCATGGGTATGACTAGGGGAAACTTTTTGGTAACCAAGGGGGGTTAGAAATGCTGTACTCTCAGAGTTTTCACTTTTTTTAATCACATATATTTAAAAAGTTATTAAAAAACCCATTTTGGAGCTTTCCCCCTCAACATTACATGGTGGCAAAACCCCTTTAAGATTCAGTTTACAAGGTTTTTTTGTGTACTTTGTAACTGGATAAAAATGTCTGTGTATAAGTCCTTAGACTTGTAAAGCTTGTGTACATGGAAGTGCTGTGCCAGGAGCCTGTATAGCAGTGCACCACGTCATACAGGTACATACTAGTCCTCTGTGTGATGCTATATAGAGATAATTCACTGTATTCCTATATTATTGCAATATTGCAAAATTCTTTTCCATATTTCCTACTAGTAACAGCCAAAAAGTACACCAACAACCAAATGTACAAAAAATACAAAGAAAGTTTATTAATTCAAGTTAAAAAACACATAAAAAATAAGTAAATCGGCAGTGCTACAATACTGAACACCCAAGAAAGGTCTCCAAAAACATACATAAATATAAGTACTTAACCAAGATGCATAAGGTATTAAGTAATGTTGTTGTAACGATCGCAGGTAGTAGATCTACTGAGCCACTGCAAGCGATGGTGCAAACCACACCAGGGAGCGGAGTCTAAGGGCCACTGGTTTTCACCAGAGCCCACCACAAGGACGGAGGGGCTTGCTGGGGTAGGTGAATCCTAAGTGGGTACCCTTGCCGCGACTTGCCTGGGGTAGCGGCAGAGGCATAGCACAGCACAAAATCGTGGAGAAGGCTCAGTCAGGGACAGGCAGGAAGTTCAGGGGTGGTGGCAAGATTCGTAGTCAAGGAATGGAGGCAAGAAGAACTGGTACATGGAATAGACAGGAATATTAGGACAATGCTTTGTCGATAGGCAATAGGCACTATGGATCCGGTGGGAATGCAGGGTGATATAGGTTACCCAATTACCCTAGGGTTCGAGGACATGCATGTGCTGGCTGGCAGAGTAACTGCAGGGAGCGAGGAGAGGTGAGCAAGAGGAGCTGGGACCTGGACTGCGAGTTCACCTGCGACCAGACATGTGGGTCGTGGGAGTACCCATAACAGTACTTGACTGATAGTCACACTTTGTCTCCAGGAACAAAAGTCAGGGGAGAACTTCTCTTTTTTCCGTTTGGGACTTCATATGTGTGGACACCAGTTGCAGGCATTTACGTGTCCCACCCCAGATGGATGCCATATTTTGGACTAGATCATCCACAGCCATCAATAGGCGAAGGCAGAGGTAGTGGTGGGCGGAAAAGTTGTTCATAAACTATGTAAAAAGGGGAGGTAATGGCAGAATTCGAGACCAGGAAGTTGTAGGCCAGCTCGACCCGCAGCAATAAGCAGGACTAGTCATCTTGACACACTGACAAGAAGTGGCGCAAAAATAATTGCCCAACACCGGATTGACCCTCTCAACTTGACCATCTATTTGTCGATGGAAAGTGGAGGAGAAGTCCAGTTTTATTTGTAGCAGAGAGCAAACCAGAATCTTGACACAAATTTGACCACCTGATCCGAGACACTATGCTGGGGAAGTCCATGCAAATGACAGATGTGCTGGAAGAAAAGGGTGGCGAGGCGTGGGCCAGAGGGCAATCCAGGCAGTGGTATGAAATGTGACATCTTAGAGAAATAGTCTGTGACCACCCAAATGACAGTATTAATGGAGGAGGGTGGAGGATCTGTACATTGCAATGTGACCCCAAGGACTATTTGGAATTGGCAAAGTTTGCAACAGACCTTCCAGCTTGAGGTGAGGTATCTTGTTATGGACACAAGCGATACAAGATTCTACGGTATAATATTGACATCTTTAGCAAGATCTGGCCACCAGTAAAAATGAGATATAAGTAGACAAGATTTTTGTACTCCGGGATTCCCGGTCACCTGAGAGCAATGTCCCCATTTTAAAATCCTCTTCCTGGCAGCAGGGCGCACATAAGTCTTACCAGGGGGAACAATTTGGAGGTCTATGGGAGCTGCAGAAATCAAGTATTCAGGAGGAACAATGTGCCGTGGAGCCACCTCCTCATCTATAATATCAGAAGCATGGAACAGGGCATCGGCCTTGATGTACTTCTCTGCAGGTCGGAAGTGAATCAAGAAATTGAAATGGGAGAAGAAGAACACTTGGCTTGTTGTGGATTTAGATGTTGAGCTGTCTGAAGGTACAAAAGATTTTTGTGGTTGGAATATATGTTAACCGGATGATGAGCCTCCTCCAGGAAGTGACATCACTCTTCCAAGTCCAGTTTTATGGCCAGTAGTTCTCATTCCCCAATTGTATAGTTTCTCTCGGCAGGAGAAAAGGTTTTGGAGAAAAAACACACGTGACGGTGTTTCCTTTTAGACTTTTCTACATTTGAACGACTCCAGCTCCCACAGAAGAAGCATCAACCTCTAGGAAGAAAGGTTTGTGGGTGTCGGGTCGAGACAAGGTGGATGCAGAGGCAAACGCAGATTTCAACCGGGAGAATGCTTCTTCTGCTGCCAGTGGCCACAGTCGGGGGTTACCATTGTTCTTGGTGAGTGCCACAATCAGTGCTACCACAGTAGAGAAATGTGGGATGAATTGGCGGTAACAATTGGCGAATTCCAAGAACCGCTGTATGGTCCGGAGACCAACTGGTTGAGGCCAATGCAAGACGGCAGACTACTTAGCCGGGTCCATTTGCAGTCCTCTGTCTGAGATGATGTATCCCAGGAAGTATAGGCTGGTCTGGTGAAAGATACACTTCTACAGCTTGGCATAGAAACAATTATTTGTTGGATGTCTTAGCACCTGGCGAACATGAGTATGATGGGATTCTGGATCAGGTGAGAAGACCAGGTTGTCATTGTTATGTTTCAATGCTTTATTAAGGCAAAAACAAAACTGTACATGAAACAAAGGAGAACCCTTGAAATGTATTCAAGGTGGGTAAGTGGATCCTTGTGATTACGGAGGCGGAACTAAACCTACCACAGTCAGGGACATATAGCCTTGACCTAGATTCAAGAATCACAGTCAGCAGGACGTGAAAAGTCCAAAAGGGCAGGGCCTAGGGGTCACGGACAAGGAAGCTGCAGATGAGGACAAAGTGGACTTGGGAAACACAGCACCACCTGGAGGGACAGCACAGGCACATGACGCAACCTTGAGGAACCGCACAGGAGCTTGTCGGCAACACCAGGAAGAACAGCACAACAGCACAGGAGCTCACCCACACCGGCAGGAGGAACAGCACAGGAACTCATCGCCACCGCCAGGAGGAACAGCACAGGAACTCGTCGGCACCGACAGGAGGAACAGCACAGGAACCCGGCACTGGCAAGAGAAGAAGACTTGCGGATAAACCCCTTCTTAAGGTTCTCTTGTGTATATGCCGACATGGCATGAGTCTCTGGCACAGAAAACAGATAGACCCTGCCCCGAGAAGGACTAGAGGCGGGCCACAGGTCTATAGGGTAATCATAATGATGATGAGGTAGAAGCGTCTCAGTCTGCTTTTTAGAGAAGACATCCGCAAAGTACTTGGTACTGAACATGCAGACTCGGCAGGGGCTTGAAAGGTTTCAGTGGAGAAGTGGGGCACAGGGAAAGGTGCCACTAGGCAGCGAGACTGGCAGTCTAGTCACAAATGCGTGACTTCACCCGTCTTCCAGTTAAGCATAGGGGTATGGCGCTTCAGCCATGGAAGTCCCAGGAGAATAGCTGAGGAAAAAGGGGTCAACACATAGAACGCAATCTCTTCTTTGTGTAGTATCCCTACCTGCAGAGACACTGGTCTGGTACAGTACTGAGTGGAGTCACTAGGGAGTTACCCACTAACAGAAGAGATTTGTCAAGGTGGATCACAAGGAGGCAATACTTATGCACGTGGGAAGCGTCCATGAAGTTCCCGGCTGATCCAGAGTCCAGAAAAGCAGAGGCTTGAAACAAGAATCCTGATCTGGTAGAGACTTGCACCGGCATGGTCAAACATGGAGAGGGATTATTCAAACCTAGGGATGTCTCTCCCATGTAGCCTAGGTGTGTGCGTTTCCCAGACCTTGAAGATGTTGTGGGCAATTCCTGCGGTAGTGTTTGGGACTGGCGCTGTAGATACAAAAATTCTCCTCATGTCGACGGGACCATTCTTGCTGTATCAGGTGGGCTCTGTACACTTGCATAGGCTCTTTGGCAGGAGGCAATGAAGGAGGCAGTGGAGGACTTTGGAACACCAGAGCAAGACAAAATAAATGGCTCAACCAGACCAGTTCACATTCTTGGGGGAGCTCCTCTTGTCTCTTGGCAAAGCGAACATCAATATGAGTGGCCAAGTGAATTAAGTCATTTAGAGAGGACGGGTGTGCCTGCAACCTGATGTGTGGGTTGTGTCAAACAACTCCCAAGATATAAGAATAAATACAACCACATATAATCTAGTGAAAGGATACCAGGGGAAAAACTATTCCTTAAGCCTACCAAGCATCCACCCCAAGTGATGAAGTGGGTGGCGCAATGTCGTTATATCATCGCACCGCCCATTCTGGGCTCTGGAGCTGGCCTGTTACTCATCACTCCGAAGATCGTGGAGGCAGGTAAGTTAGTTTTTTTTAATTTTCTTTTTAGCACTAATAGATCCTGTCTAAAGTCTGCCTACCTATATGGGGCACCCTTTAGCCTACCTAAAACCTTCCTACCTATATGGGGCCCTCTATAACCTACATAAAGCATGCCTACCTATATGAGGCCCCCTATAACCTACCTAAAGCCTGCCTACCTATACGGGACCCCCTATAGCCCACCTAAAGCCTGTCTACCTATAAGGGGCCTTTTATAGCCTACCTAAAGCCTACCTGCCTATCTATGTGGCCCCCCTATAGCCTACCTAAACTCTGCCTATGTGGGATCGCCTGTAGCCTAACTACAGCTTACCTGCCTATGTGGGCCCCACTATAACGTTTATACCTACCTATGTGGTGTGCCAATATCCTATATACCTACCTATCTATGTGGGCTCCAGCTATAGCCTATCTAACTAGCTACCTATGTGGGGCCCACCTATAGCCTATCTACCTAGTTACCTGGGACCGAACTACAGCCTACCTGTGGCTAACCTACTGCCTACCTACCTACCTACCTAGCGACCTGGGGCCTAGCAATCACCTACTTAGCTGCCTGTGGCCTACCTACAGCCTATCTATCTACTTGGGGCTGCCTGCCTAACTGGGGCCTAATTACTGCCTACCTAGAGCCAATCTACCAACCTACCTGCAACCTACCTAACTAACTGGGACCTATCTAATTAACTGTGGCCTAACTACTGCCTACCTACCCACCTACCTAGGGCCTATAAACCTATCTACTAGGGGTCTACCTGCCTGGCACAGATTCTGATGGGCAGGGGTGTAACTAGAGAAGCCAGGTGCCCCATAGCAAACTTTTAGACTATAGGGAGGTCAGGTATGCTATAGGGTGGTCATATAGGTAGCCAGGGTCAGGTAGGCTATGGGGGGGTCAAGTAGGTAGCCAGACAGGGTCAGGTGGGTAGCATGGGTCTGGTAGGTAGCCAGGCAGGGTCTGGTAAGTAGCCAGGGTCGGTAGGTAGCCAGGGTCAGGTAGGTAGCCAGGCACGGTCAGGTAGGTAGCCAGGCACCGTCAGGTAGGTAGCCAGGGTCTGGTAGGTAGCCAGGCAGGGTCAGGTAGGCTATAGGCGGGTCAAATATATGTAGCCAGGCAGGGTCAATTAGACTATAGGGGGGGTCAGGTAGGCTATAGCGGGGGTCATATAGGTAGCCAGGCAGGGTCAAGTAGACTATAGGGGGGTCATATAGGTTGCCAGGTAGGGTCAGGTAGGCTATAGGGGGGTCAAGTAGGTGGCCAGACAGGGTCTGGTAGGTAGCCAGGGTCTGGTAGGTAGCCAGGCAGGGTCTGGTAGGTAGCCAGGGTCTGGTAGGTAGCCAGGGTCTGGTAGGTAGCCAGGCAGGGTCAGGTAGGCTATAGGCGGGTCATATAGCTAGCCAGGCAGAGTCAAGTAGACTATAAGGGGTCAGGTAGGCTATAAGGGGGTCATATAGGTAGCCATGCAGGGTTAGGTAGGCTTTAAGGGGTCAAGTAGGTAGCCAGACAGGGTTAGGTAGGTAGCCAGGGTCTGGTAGGTAGCCAGGCAGGGTCTGGTAGGTAGCCAGGGTCTGTTAGGTAGCCAGGTAGGGTCAGGTAGGTAGCCAGGGTCTGGTAGGTAGCCAGGCAGGGTCAGGGAGGTAGCCAGGTAGGTTCAGGTAGGTAGCCAGGTTGGGTCAGGTAGGTAGCCAGGATCTGGTAGGTAGCCAGGCAGGGTCAGGTAGGCTATAGGGGGGTTATATAGGTAGCCAGGCAGGGTTAGGTAGGTTATAGGGGGGTCAAGTAGGTAGCCAGGCAGGGTCAGGTAGGTAGCCAGGGTCTGGTAGGTCGCCAGGGTCAGGTAGGTAGCCAGGTATGGTCAGGTAGGTAGCAGGCAGGGTCAGGTAGGTAGCCAGGGTCTGGTAGGTAGCCAGGCAGGGTCAGGTAGGTAGCCAGGTAGGGTCAGGTAGGTAGCCAGGGTCTGGTAGGTAGCCAGGGTCTGGTAGGTAGCCAGGCAGGGTCAAGTAGGCTATAGGGGGGTCATGTAGGTAGCCAGACAGGGTCAGGTAGGTTATAGGGGGGTCAAGTAGGTAGCCAGACAGGGTCTGGTAGGTAGCCAGGGTCAGGTAGGTAGCAGGCAGGGTCAGGTAGGTAGCCAGGTAGCATCAGGTAGGTAGCAGGCAGAGTCAGGTAGGTAGCCAGGGAATGGTAGGTAGCCAGGCAGGGTCAGGTAGGTAGCCAGGCTCTGGTAGGTAGCCAGGCATAGTCTGGTAGGTAGCCAGGGTCAGGCAGGGTCTGGTAGTAGCCAGGCAGGCAAGGTATGTAGCCAGGTCAGGGCAGGTTCAGGTAGGTAGCCAGGCAGGGTCAGGTATGTAGCCAGGGTCAGGCAGGGTCAGGTAGACAGGCTACCTTAATGTTCCAAAAAAAAAAAGAAATCACTTACTTACCTGTCTCTCTCTCCCTCGCAGCTCAGCTCCTGCTCAGTCTGTGCTCAGTGCGGGCGGCGCGATGATGTGACGAAATTGCGTCGCCCATGTCAGCACTATGGGCCGGCGCCTGCTAGCAGATTAGCAAAGCAGAGTGCCAGAGGTGCTCCACTCTGCTAACATCGGTCCCAGAGGGCCCGGGCGTTCAGAGATAGAAAGTGCCGGGCCCCGCATCACCGCGTCCGCCGGCAGTGAACTGTTATGTTCACTGCCGGCGGTTGCTGGATCAGAACTACCGGGGCAGCAGACGTGTTAGCAGCTGCTCCGGGGACTGGTGACTGGTGCCCCTGCTAAGGGATATACTGTAGACCATAGCTGGAACACAATTTCAAGGGGCTGAACCCTCTGTTCCTCCTCTCCCTCTAGGAGACTGTACTGCTAGGGCCTGTACCTGCTATTCCACCCCTGAGAAGTTTGTACAGAGGTGGGGGCCAGTGAAGGAGGTGTTGCAAAAGTGTGGATGCTAAGATATTTGTGTCCAAATCAGCATGGACAAGTGGTGCCTGGGAGAAGTCATTATGGTGATATGGACTGGAGGCAGAAGAAAAGGTAAAGTGAACAACTCATCACCTTTGAGTCACAAGATGTAACTGCACTGTAATCACTTATATGTCAGCAATGCCTATGTACACTGGTAGCTACAACTATATGGCCACTGTATGGTGGTAATATACAGTCTGCAGAGTCTGTGTATACTGATATATACCACTATATGGTCACTAAATGGTGGTATTATTGATCTTTGTATACTGATCTTTTTTCAGTAATAGTATAGGGGTATTATTCAGTCAGTGTGGTTGTAATTTGTGGTCGTGTTCTGGGGGTATAATCGGGTCATTATGTAGTAGCATTATTGGTAATGTTGGTCTTAGTATAGTGGATTTGTCCCGGTAAATATTTGTGGTTGGGGGCCCCATCCAAAAGTTTGCTATGGGGCCCAGGCTATTCTAGTTAAGTTCCTGAAGGATACAGACCTACTGGGTGAGCAGGAAACCTCATATTTCTTACTAGTGTATTACTGTTATTCATTCCTACCTGGCTACTTTTTAGTATGTTTAGCTGCATTTTATAGTTTTGGGATGAGCAAAAATGTAGAAATTCTATAAAATTTATAGATTTTTGTTTAACTGCCTTCATTGATTTTTCAGTCAATTCAAGTTCATAGATGGTTTTATTTCTGTACCCCAAATTATTATATATATATTTAGACTTC
>JAODAL010021550.1:0-66829 GCA_025379985.1 Phyllomedusa bahiana | reverse complement strand
TACCTTTTTTATAGATCACCTTTAAAAATTTTTTTGTTTAAAAACATTTTGTAGACGAAGAAAGTTTTTCCTTTTTTTATTTTATTTAGAAGTTTATTTTTTTTTTTCTCCTTTAGATTTTAAAAATTTTAAAATGATTTCTTTTTTTTCTAAATTTGGGGAAATGTTACCTGCACACTTTTGTTCTCGGGGTTTTTGGGGGCCCGGGGTGAGAGTTGTCGGGTTTAGTTCTTTTTCCCCCTTTTCCCCTTTGAGGGGAAAATGAAACGCGTATATGTGTATGGGGGGACAGGAGAAATAGCTGTCAACCAAACAAGCATATAGACACCAGCTATGGACACCTCTAATGTGATTTCTGAGCTGGAGATTGAATGATTAAATTTTTCATCCCAAAAACCCATGAACTTTCCAGGAGTGGTAAGATAAGCTTGTTGAGTTACAGAAACAACATCACAAGCTTTGAATGTCACAGCACAATAATCAAGTCACTTTTTGAGCGACAGACCAGTTTTGCATTAAATGAGAAAATAATAAACACCCAGACACCTCTATTAGTAATGAAATACATTCAAAGAAAGTGCATATATGCATATTGTGCACAGTATATATTAATGAATCCATAATGTATATATTGTAAGGCATAATTAATATTTATCAAAAAACTTTAAAGTTAAGCACTGTTTTGCAAAGCTTCTTTCTCTTGCATTTTCCCATTGCCCTTAATATAACATGGGAGTAGGAAAGGCGAATTTCTAAAAAAAATTTCGATTGGGTTTCCTTCGCCGAATTTTCCGAAAAATAAAAAATTGGGTTTCCGAATTCTTCGGCAGGGAAATCCCCTTTTAAAAAAGCAGTTTTCCCGGGGCTGCACGGACCCTGCAGGGTGCTGTAAAAGTTGTGCCATGTTTAAAATATGCAGAGGGAGTTGGGTTTGGTCTTCTTTACAATGTTGTGTTTTATTGACCCCAAAAACATGATTTGCCGCCCCTCTCAAAATCCCCTTCCCACTAAAAAATTTTTCCCCTGGGCATTTAAAGGGGAAAAAATGCCCAAAAATACTCAAGCGGGATTTTTGGCCTGAAAAAGCCCTGCCGGGGAAAAGTGGAAAAAAACAAGCTGAGAGTTCGGGGGCCCAACTTTAAAGTAAACAGAGTGTGGGGTTTTTGCCCGGCACCCGCCACAAGCACATGGGTCGGGCCCAGGGGCACAATGACATTCTGGGGTTTGGAAAAAAACGGGGAAGGGCCACAGAGGGGGAAACAATGACTGAGAGCGGGGGGGGGGGTCACGGCGGCAGCAGTAGGAGGCCCAGGCAGTGGCCAATTTGACATTCTGGAGGGGGCCCAAAAAAACATATTAGGCCCCCAGAGTGGCACAATGATACAGTGTGGGAGGTTTTCAGACAGCAGCAGAAATTGAGATGGGGCCAGTGGCACAAATGCATTCTGGGGCGGCAAAACATTTATTGGGCCCACAAAAGGGGCCCACAATGATACAGTGGGGAAAGGGTCACGACAGCATCGCATGAGATAAGGCAGTGGCACAAGGGACTTCTGGAGGGGGGAAAAACGTATTAGGCCACGGGAGTGGAAAAAAATGTTTCAGGGGTGGAGGTCACGCAGCGGGCAGCTTTGAGATAGGCAGGGGAAAATTTTGACTTTCTGGAGGGGGCCCAAAAACGTATTCGGCCCACAGGTGGCACAATGATACGTGTGGGGGGTCAGGGCCCGGCCCAGCAGTATTGATCGGGCAGGGGCCCCAAAGGGCCATTCTGGGGGCGGCCCAAAACAGTTTTGGGCCCAAAAGTGGCACAATTCACACGGGGTGGGGGGTCACGACGCGGGCCGCATGAGATCAGGCAGTGGCACAATGACATTCTGGAGGCGGAAAAACAGTATTGGGCCCAACAGAGTGGCAAATGATACAGTGTGGGGGGTCACGACAGCGCAGCATGAGTTCAGGCAGTGGCAAAAATGAATTCTGGGGCCCGGCAAACGTATTAGGCCACAAAAGGGGCCCAAATTGATACAGTGTGGGGGGTAACAAACGAAATAGCATGAGTTCGGGCAGTGGCCAATGACATTCTGGAGGAGGCAAAACAGTTTTAGGCCCAGAGTGGCACAATAAACGGTGTGGATGTCCCCGGCGGCAGCAGAATGAGATCGGGCCCGTGGGCCAAGGGACATTTTGGAGGCGGTAAACAGTATTGGGGCCCCAGATGGACAATCACACGTGTGGAGGCCCAGGGCCCGCGCAGTATTAGATCAGGCAGTGGCCCAATGCTTTTGGGAGGCGGCAAAAAAAACAGTATTAGGCCACAGACGGGCCACAAAAAAACCACAGTGTGGGGGTAAAGGCAGCAGCAGCTTTGAGATCAGGCAGTGGCCCCAATGACTTTTCGGGAGGTGACAAAAAGGAGGAAGCCACGAATGGCACAATGACTGAGAGCGGGGGTAAAGGCAGCGGGCGGGCTAAATTTCGGGCATGGCAAAAATGCCCACAGTGGGGAAAGGCCCCCGGCAGGAGTCACGGGGCAGCAGCATGAGGTCAGAGAGGGGGCACAAGGGACATTCTGGAGGTGGCAAAACAGGAGGAAGCCACAAAGGGGGACAAGGGACTGAAAAGCGGGGGAGGGCCCGGCGGCGCACCCTTGAGGTCAGGCAGTGGCAAAAAAGGGGGGAAACCCAGTGTGGAGGCCCAGGGCAGCAGCCCAGCGCAGCATGGGGGAAAGACAGTGGCAAAATTTTAGAAAAATTAGAAACCACGGAACACCAAATAGATGAAAAAATTTAAACAGGAATTTTTATTCACACTGGCAGAAATCCGTTTTAAAAAAAAATTATCCAAAAAAATTGGGGGCCCAAAATCAAAAAGGGTGTATATATAAAAAATTTGGCAGAAAAGTAGAAGAAAAGGTTGTGGATTTTAATTTTGAATGCCCATTTCGGCGTTCCCTTTTTTCCCAAGAAACATCCATTTTAGGAGATAAATTTTGTGTATATATAGAAATAGATGAAATTTCCATTTATGGCCCGGGTGTAGAAGGGGAGCCCCCAACAGGGGATGATAGATCCCGTGGTAAAATGCTGGTGGGGCCCCGGGGGCATGTGGACGAGACGTCCGTGGGGGGAAAGAGGGATTGCAAAATGGTTTGCAAAACCTTCAATTTTCATTTTTAAGGGAACAGTGGCCCCAATGCCCACATTTTGGGATGTCCACGGCAACAGCAGCACCCAGCATGGGGGTCATAGAGGGGCCAATGAAGAGTGTTGAGGTGGGTGGCAATCCCAGTCCTTGGAAATGTTGGGGTAGGCAGATGGAGAAATTTTGGCCCAGCAGATGTGTGGCTTTAAGGCGGGTGGCGGCATCATTAATTGTGGTTAAAGGCAGGTAGTTTGAAAAAAGAGGGCCCTAAGGCATTGGTGTGTGGAAACCCTGGCCAAACCCACGCCTGTTTTCATTTGACAAAGGTCAGTCGTTCCAAAATTTCCCCTGGGCAAAAGGGGGTTTTCCTTGGGGGGTAACGATGGCCCCCCCCGCACTGAACACCCGACTGATGCCACCTTACTGGCCGGGAAGGGGGCCCGTTCTCCACTGCCAATTTGGCAAAATTGCGGCCAACTATTTCCCGTTTGGCCCGCCCCCGTTGTTTCCCGCGGATTTCTTTTGAGGTGGCAGAGTGCGGGCAAGTAGGCCCCAAATTTTTGGTTCAGGGGGGTGCTCCGGTCCTTTCTGTGCTGTGCTTGCTGCTGCTGTGCTGCGGGGACTGCCCTCCTCAATTTGGGGGTTTAAGGAAGCTGCTCATCAGTGGGTCCGGGCCCTTTTTTATACTGATGGAGCTGGAACTGTCCCACCCCCCCACCCTTCCCCCGCAGCCCTTGGGAGTAGTTTCGTGAGCGTGGAAAACCCCCCCGGGCAAAACCCGTCAGGGTGGGGGGAGATTCCGGGGCCCCTTTGGCAGCGGCCAAATGATTTTTCGGAGGATTTCTCTATTTGTATATGAGTTTTTCCCCCCTCTCAATAGCTGGGGAAAAAAGGGTCCCATTTTGGGGGTGGTAGCGAGGGGCCAAAAGGGGGAGAGCCGAAAATCATCCCTCTGCCCCGGGTTTTGACTATTCGGCTGTCAATAGCCCGGCAAATTAAACATTTTGCGGGCCCTTTTGCAAAAGGATCGAGGGGGGTCCCTGCCTCCTTTTCCCTGTATTTCTGCCACCCGGGGCTTGGGGTCATCTGCCTCGTCTTCCCCATTTTCCCCTCCACCTCCCCGCTGCTCCTGTGTCCTCTCTTGTCACCCGGGTTAAAAAAATCCACTCATTTTACCAGACAAGGGTTTGCTCCCTTTTTCCCCCCTTACTCCCAATTTTTAGTCCCCAAAAGGATCATTTGGCCCCGGGATGTTTGTCGCCACGTTCCAAATCCCCTGCCCCGAAAGATTTTTCGGGATCTGTTTTCCGGGCATTTGCAGTGGGGGAAAAGGGGTTTTTCATCCCGTTGTCCCGGCGACTGAAAATTAAAGGCGCATCCCCGAATGGCCCCCAAAAAACGGAGGTTTCAAAAAATGAGCTGAATTTGGGTGACATCGTTACCGGGGATTTCCCTTTTGTCTGCCTGGTTTTATCATTTAAAAAACGTTTTTTTTGGGCCTTTTCCTGTTCATTCGGCGGGGCCAAATGTGCGGCCCGGAATTCCAGGGGGGGGGGGGAATTAATTTCCGCATATAAAAGGGGGGGTTGGGGGGGCCCTTCAGCCCTGCAATCGGGAGGGGGTTTTCCCCGGCTTTGTAGGATTGGATTAAAATCAATTTCCCCGTTTCCGGCCATTTTTAAATGTTTTAAGACGGTTTGGAAAGACTTCAGGAACCTTTTCACAACCAGATTGAACCCCCGGTTTCGCCCCCTGCGGGCGCATGGACCCTCCTCCTCGGGGCAGCGCGGACACCCCTGTTCCTCCCCCTTTTTCCCCACCCTGGTTCCGATTTGAAATTGGGCGGAGGAAAACCCACATGATTTTTTGCTGGGTTTACGGGGAAACAAATTCCACCCTTTTGGACTTCGTTCGCCCAAGGGGAAGCCAGGTGGGGAAATGCGTGACACCCCTGTGCCCCACCCCATGTGGTATGATGGGGGCAGTATTGTGGAGGCCCGGATGGTGGTGAAAGGTCGAGGGGAGGAGGGGGACATTGGGCAGGTGCAGCAGTTTGAAAGTGGAGGAGGAAAATGGCGTCTCCCGTCCAAGGGTTTTTGGTGTGCCCGGGCAGGGAAACACATTCACCAGTGGGCCATAAAAAGGACATTTACTGGCCCTGACCGTAGTTACAGTCCCGGGCGGGGCCCCCGCTGCCAAAGCACCTTGGAAAAAAACCGATAAGCTCAAGGACTGACCCCCTTCTGTTTACATATTTATGAAGTCGGCGGTATGCCTTTTTGGAAAAAAAAAAATTACGGTTTTTAAAATCTCCATTCGGCTCGCCAAGCCCTTAGTTCTTTTAAAAGGTGCAGAGTCCCCCCATTTGGAAAGGGGGGGGGATTTCAAAAACCAACAACTTGGACAGGAAACAGGTTTTGCTGCTGCCCTTGGATGGTTTGGAAAGGGTTTTGTTTTTTCTTTGCAATTGCCTCGCTGAAAGGGCCCGCTGGGCTTCGATTTAGTAGCGAGGAGCAGGAGCTTTGGGACCGGGGGGGGTTTTTGTCAAAAAGAAAAAGCTCCCTTCTGCAGAGGTGGTGGGGCTTTGACATGGGGTGAAAAGGGGATGCCGGGGCCCAATGGGGGTGCTGCTGCTGTTCTGCGGCCGGCAGGATGGACCCCCCAATTTTGAGCCAAGTTTCTCCCAAAGGCCCCCGGGGTGGTGACGCTGCATGTGTTGACGCAAGGGGGTGGTTTTCCGGGCGTTACTCCCTGGCCCCCGCTTCAAATTTTTGCCCCCAGATTTTTAATATTTCCCATATTCGGCTCCCCGGTGTCTTAGGGAAAGAACTGCCCCCACCCCCAAGTATGGGTTTTACCCCCCCAACGCTCCCCCACTGAGGGGTACTGCCGCCCCTGCCCCCGCTGACCCCTGTGCCGCTTTCTTTCTTGGGGCCCGCGAAGCGGATTTTTTACCCCCTAGCCCCTTGGCTCCCGGGCCCCCCCCACTGCTGCACCCTGCTGACTCCTTTGGCCCCAAAACCCCCAAACCCAAACTTGCTGGTTTCGCTGCTGCCTGACGGAAAGCACGCCCTTTCTCCTGCGATTTTGAAGCCCTTGCCTACCCGGCTCCCAAGTGCGGTGGCCCACTTTTTCATCTAAAATTTTTGTTTCATCGGGCACTGCTGTCCCCCAAACAAGGATTGGGATGCCCCCCGGTGAATCTCACCCAAAATGGGGCCTCCCCTGCCACTTCCCCCAAACTTTTACTTTGCCCTATGCAAGGGAAACAGGGGGTATTGGCCCCATTTCTTTTGCTGCCAAGTAGTGCTGACTGCCCTTCACAAATTGTTCATCCCCGCTTTAAAAAGTGGCGGTGAGACCAGACCACATTGTAGATCTTTTGGCTGAGGGAAACCCCGGGTGGGGGCAAAAGGCGGGCTAGGACAGGTGAGGCCGCTGACCCCCTCCGGGCCATGCCAAAATAAGGGTTTTGTTTTGAGGTTCCCCCCGATCTTGGCTGGGGTTTTCAGATGTCATCTGGGGGGAAGAGGAAAGACCTAGTAAAACCCAAACAAGAAAAACCCCCCGGGGTTTCTGAAAAAAACTTTGGGCTAGGGTGCGCCGGAAGTTTTGGCCTCACCCAGTGACCACTACTGCGAAGTCCCCTTTGCTGTGCTGCGACCTGGGCCTGTTCCAGGGGGAAAGTTTGTGCCCTGCCCCCGCAGGTGGGAGGCCCGCCCAACCCCTTTTTGTTTGGGCTTTCTGTTTTTTCTAAAAATGTACAGACAATGTTTGGTTTATGATAAATTTTTATTGATAAAAAATACATCCTGTTTTTGACTCCAAATGAACCCAGTAACAAAACTTTGGGGAACCCTTTGGGTTAAAATTTCGCTCCACAAAAAGGCCCGGAAAAATTTTTTTGTTGTGCAATTTAAAAACACTGTGTGTTTTACTTAAAAGAAAAAAAAAAACAGGCCTAATTAAAACCCTCGGCATGAATTTGGCTACAGGGGGAAAAAAGTATAATTTTTGGGGGTTTGAAAAAGGGCGGTTTTTTTTTGTTTAGCACACCAGCAAAAAAAAACGCTTTAAATTTAAAAAAAAAAAAAAAAACCCCCGGATGTTTTTTTGCGCCAAAAGGGAAATTTAGCCCCACAAAATAGTAGATTTGTGGCGTGTTTCAATTGGGGTTTTTCTACACCACAAAACATGAGTTTCAGTTGTAATTAAAACCCTTTTCTTGTGAAATTTTTTCTACAGGGAAAAATGTATAATTTTTTTGGGGGGGAAAAAGACGGTTTAAATTTTTGTCAGCACACCAGCAAAAACCAAAAAGCTTAATTAACCCCTGGATGTAAATTTTCGCCAAAAAAATTTAGCGGCCCCAAAATAGTAGCTTTGTAGCGTGTTTTCAAGAGGGGTTTTTTAGCCACCAAAAAGAGATACCGGGTTTTAATTTCCTTTGATTGTGAATTTGGCTACGGAAAAATTTATATTTTTTGGGTTAAAAAAAGGGGGTTTTTTTTTGTCAGAAACCGCAAAACAACGTTTAAATTTTAACCCCCTTTTTTTTAAATTGCGCCAAAAAAATTGAGCCGCCCAAAATAGTTTTCTTTGTGGGGGTTTTTAAAACAATTGCTTTTTTCTACCCCACACAACAAGAGATACAGTTGAAATTTAAAACCCCCTTTGCTTGTGAATTAGGCTACGGGAAAAATTTTTAAATTTTTTTTGGGGTTTAAAAAAAAAAAAGGGGGAGGGTTTTTCTTGGGGTCAGAACCAGCAAAACAAGTTTAAATTTTAACCCCGGGATTTAAATTGCGCAATGAATTGGGGCACCCAAAAAAGAAGGGGTTTTTTTTGTATTGTAAAAACGCTTTTTCTTTAAATGAATAAAACGGGAAAACTGGTTAGACCCCTTTTTGGAAAATTGATGGATATGCACCCCTCCCGGTGGCCCGCACACTGGTTTTCTGTTTCCAATCCCCCCAAAAAATTAGAAATGAAAATTAAGAAAAACAGTCTTGAGACAAGCGGGAGAAACCCCACAAAAATGATTTTTAAAAAAACCCAAATTCTTCAGTAAGAGCTTTCAGCCGCGGCGCACCTTCCCTGATGAGCACAGTGAGAGGAGTTGTGAGCTCCCGGGGGTCGCCCCCGGGGTTTATTTTTAGTGCGGTGACGTCACAAAAACCCCCGGGCCGGTCTCTGTTTGGCTTCACCTTGCCAGGGTAATGCGGTAGGCCCTTCTTCCTCCGAGGGCTTTGCCCATGTAGCGCCATGTGCTGCACCCCATTTTAACCCAATAAAAGCAACTTCGTTCCCAAAGTAACAAGTTCGACTTCGTTCCCGAAACCCGAAGTTTTCCTAAAAATTTTTCAAAAACGTTTTTCCCACTTGGGTTAGAACCCAATTCCCCCCTTTCTCAAAATCATTTGAAACTTTGGGAAACACAAAAAAAAAAAAAAAACAGTAAAGGGGGACAAACAATTTTTGGAACGCTTTTTGCTAAAAAGGGAAAATATTTTGAAAAAATTGGGAGTTTTTAGTGTAAATTTTTTTATCAAAATGTTTTTCCCCAAAGCGGAAAGGGACTGCAAAAGTTGTTCAGACCTAAAATTTTTACGGGGTTTTTAGGGGTTTCCCTGCTCTTAAACTGATCTGTTTAAAAAAAAAAACTGGGGGCGGGGTGGGCGGGAGTGCATAACCCAAGCTGGGGGACTACCATTTCCCCCTTTAGAAAAAAATCAAATTTCAAATTTTCTGGTTAGCACAGCCATTTTAAAGAAATAAACGTATAGGTAACATTTTCAATGATAAGAATTTAATTTGATTTTTCCAAAAATTTTTTTTTTCCTCTTTGACGGGTTTTTTGGGTGTTTTAAAGTGTTTCTGATGTTTTATTGGGGTTTTCCCTTAGCCTTTTGTGCCCCAAAACCCAGTGTGAACCTTTTATTTTTGGACAGAGTGAGCCCCTTGTGTTAAAAGGGCATGGTGATGTCAGCCTGCTGGGCCCACTTAAATACCCGTTCAAAAAAATTTCCCCACATGCCCCTTTTGGGGCAAACTAAAAAGCTGAAGCTGGTTACGCAAGTAAAATTTAAATTTGTGGCAAACACCCTTTTAAAATAGTTTTTTTTACTAATAGTTTCTTTTTCCGTGCAATTTCTAACCACAATTTGAGTTTGAAAGCTCTTTTTGTTTTGGGGGGAAAGCATTGTGGACTAGTGTTGAGCGATTTTTATCGACAAATTTGGGAAATTTTGGCCCTTTTTTTAGGGTTGATGAAATTTTTTAGATCATGCGTTAAATTTGGGTTTTAAAAAATCTGGGGCATCATCTTTTAAATTTATTGGGGAAATTTTCGGCGTTTTCCTGTCTTTTTTGGCCCGGCCAGGAAAAATAAGCTTACAAAATTTAGGGGCAGGGTGAGAGTGTTTGCGACGTCATGAGGGGATGTGAAGGGGTTGTGATTGGCGGGGGAAAAATCAAAAGACCTCGTTTTAAAAATTAAAACACCCCTTTTTTCCCTGATCAGTTTTCTTTTCAGGTTCAGAGCAAAAGGACGTGCGCTCTGCCTGGGGTCCAAAAGCTCAGCAAAATTATTCTTTTTCTTCAAAAGAGAAAGTTACTTTAGCTGTGTCCTTTCCCAAATTATTTAAAGATCAGAGTTTGGGAAAGATTTTTTGTAGTTAGGTGGGAAATTTTTTAAAAGGAGCTTCTACGTGTAAATTTCACGGGGGGGGGAGGGGGGGAGGGGGGCCCCGCAGGGAAAAACCCCAGACAAGCTCTTTAAAAAATACTGGTAAGGGGCCCAAACTTAGTTTTGCTTTCACTGCAATAGCTTGTTTTTTTAAACAGTTTTCTTTTGAAATATTTCCCCTGGATATTGGGGCACCCTGAAAAAATTTTTGGAAAAATTCTTTTTTTCAAAGAAAATTTGTTTTCTCTTTTTTTTAGGTGCAAAACTCCACTTTTATTATGGGGCATAAATTTCAGTTAGGTGTTCTTTTTTTTTTTTCCCCCAGTCCGCTTTGTTTTTTATAGCCCCCCTTGGGAAAGTTAAATTAA
This sequence comes from Phyllomedusa bahiana, assembly GCA_025379985.1. Taxonomy (NCBI): domain Eukaryota; kingdom Metazoa; phylum Chordata; class Amphibia; order Anura; family Hylidae; genus Phyllomedusa; species Phyllomedusa bahiana. The sequence goes on along the minus strand of JAODAL010021550.1, from coordinate 56,629 downwards.
AATTTCCAGAAATTTTTGGTAGTCAGCCAGGTTGATAGGGGGCCAAAATGCCTTTTTTATCCCAATACATTTCAGTGTGTTTTTTTACTTTTGGGCTTACGTTTGTTCATTTAGGCCCTTGCATTAAATGTGAATCGTAATTTTTTAGGCACCACAGGTGAATGAAAGGGGGCAAAAAAAACCTTTTATTTCGAATACATTTCAGATACGTATTTTTTATTTGGCCTCAGTTTGTTCATTGAGGCACCTTGAAATTAAAGTGAAAACAGCAATTTTGTGTCACCAAGGTGATTTTAAAATGCAAGAATACCTTTATTATCGAAACATTTAAGGTTTTTTCCTTTGGGGGCGGCGCTTGTTGATAGATTTTTTTGCGTTAAAAATTTTAATACAACAATTTTTTTGTACCAGTGAATTGATAGGTGCCCAAAAAAAACCTTTTATTATCCGAAAACAATTTGATACGTGTTTTTTTTACTTTGGCGCATAAGCTTTGTTCTTGAGGACCTTTCACTTAAAAAGTGAAACAGCAAATTTTGTTTTCACCAAGGGGAATTGATAGGTGCCAAAAAAATACTTTTATACCTGAAAAACATTACAGTAGTGTTTTTTTCCCTTTGGCACTCAGCTTTGTTATTGAGGCCCCTTGCACTTAAATGTGAATACAGCATTTTTGTAGTCACAACAGTTGAATTTAAATGTGCCAAAATACCTTTTATTATCCGAATACATTTCAGATACGTGTTTTTTCACTTTGGCGCACTACAGCTTTTTTCATTGAGGCACCTTGCACTTAAATGTGAATACAGCAATTTTGTAGTACCAAGGTGAATTTGATAGGTGAAAAAAAACCCTTTTTTATCCCCATACATTTTAAGTACGTGTTTTTTTTCATTTGGGCAGGCCAGTTTTTTGATAGATTACTTTGAAGTTAATTTAAATACAGAATTTTGTAGTACAAGGTAAATTGTTGGGTGCCAAAAAAAATTCCTTTTTTTTTCCCGAATACTACAGATCGTGTTTTTTCACTTTGGGCCTACAGTTTGTTCATTGAGGCCTTGTATTTAAAATTTGAATACAGAAATTTTGGGTCCCCACAGGTGATTGTAGGTGCCAAAAAATCCCTTTTTTTATCCGAATACATTAAGATATGTTTTTTCACTTTGGGCCCCTCGCTTTGTTCTTTGGGCCCCTTGCATTAATGTGAATACAGCCATTTGTGTCACCCGGTGAATTGATGGTGCCAAAATTATTTTTTTTCGAAACATTACAGATAGTGTTTTTTACTTTGGCACTTCAGTTTGTTCATTGAGGCCCTTGCACTTAAAATGTGTTTACAGAAATTTTTTTTTGGTGTCACCAGGTGAATTTGAAAGGTCCCAAAAATCCTTTTTTATCCGAAATGTGGCTTCTAAGTGGCTTTTCCCCTCAAAATTTTAAAATAGTGGCTGGAAGTCTTTTTATAATTTTTTGGGTTTTTTTGCGTGAGATAAAGTATAACATGGTCCTTTGGAAAAAGAAATGGGCTTTAAGTGGTTTTTCCCCCTCACTTTTTTTAACAGTGGCTGAGAAGCATTTTATAATTTTTTGGGTATGCTGTTTTAAAAATGCGCATTACAGGTCCTATTCAAAAAAATTTTGTTTCTAACAGACATTTGTTTTCACAATTTACCAAAGTGGCCAAGGGGATGTTTTTAATTTTTGGGGGCATTTCGTGTTTAAATGTAGCTAGACTACAGGGCCATTGTAAAAAATTTGGTTTCTAACAGCATTTTTTTCACAATTGTCAAGGTGGCTCAAGGGGTGGGTGCTGTCGAACAGGGAAAAGGTAGGAAATGTTAAGGACATATTGCAAAAATGACTTGTTTTTTTCAAGATCTTTAACATGCATCATCCCTGTATTGAGAAACCCATTTAATAAATTTAAAAAAGAGAAAAAGACATGGTGGAAAATTTCCCTCTATTTTAAAAATGGTTTTTGAATTAAACTACTAAAAAATTGTATGTACAAAATAGCTGGTAAAAAAATTCCTTTAATTTTTTAAACGGAGGTAAGGAAAACGGGGAAATGTGGTTTTTCAGGGCATGGGTATGGAGCACGACAGAGAAAAAAATAAGGCAATTTTTTCCCCCCGTTTTGTAAATGAGAAAAAGAAGCAAAAAAGGGACTTTGGGGGAAAGGAGGTTAGCCACCCGTATTCCCAAGTGAAGCTCAATTGGTGCACTTAAGGGGGGGGCACGCTACCGGCAGGGACAGTTATGTCAGTGAAACTAAAATGGTGGTTTTTTAAAACTCCTTTTTCTGGGATTTTTTAAATGTGGGGGTCTGCGTTTGGGGTCATGCTGTGGCCCAGGACAGGGTTTGTCAATGCGTGAAAAATAAAAAGGTGGTTAAAAGACTCCTTTTCCCCCACTTTTAAACTGGGGGTCATGCAGGTTTGGGGTCATGTGTGGTCAGGACAGGGATGTTTGTCCAGTGAAATTAAAAGGTGGTTGAAGATTCTTTTTCAGCCTTTTTAATCTGGGGGTATTTAGGTTTGGGGTCATGTGGTTCCAGGCAGGGGGTATTCCCAAAGTCCCCGTTCAAGTAAAATGATGGTTCAAATAATCTGTTTGGCACTTTTTAAATTTGGGGTGGTGCGGGTTTTGGTCATGTGTGGAAAAGACGGGTATGAATGGTTGTGTTTTTTTTTTCGGGGGCTTTTTTAACTAAATGGGTTGCCCAAAATGTAGCAGTTCCATTTGTTTTGTGGGTTTTAAATTTCCCAAATTCTCCAGCCCCGTTTGGGTGTAAGAATGAAGGTTTTTTGCTTCCCATAGATTTTAAGGTCATGGCGTCATCTATCATCGCCATCGAATATCTTGTGATGATGGGATATCGACCATCGACCGATGTCGATAGCCAAAGTAAGCGCTCAACACTAATTGTGACATAGTAGAAAGAGAAATATTTTAAAAATTGATTTTGTTTATGAGCTTTGTTCTTTATATAGAAAAATGCCAAATTTATGGTTGAAATTCTATGGAAAAAGTAATATTGTTATAACTTTTTTCAAATTTTTTTTTTTTTTATTTTTTTTAATTACAAATTTAAAAAAAAAACTTTTTTCTTTCGTTTTTAAAAAAATTTATTATCGAAATCTTGGTCAGTTGGTTATAAATCATGATTTTTTGCGTATAAGATCTTTAGGAACCTTCTTATTTGCTCAAATTTTTACATTTTTTTACTAAATTACAGGAAAAGAATTTTATTCAGATGTTGATCACTGTAGAAAATTTTATTTCTTGCATCCCGAATTTAATATGGCGTATGACACCAAAATCTCTGGGATGGGTCACCAGTTCTAACAGCTTTATTTTTTTTCTACCCCCCTGTGATGATCAGGTAATACTACCATAAAACCATAACTACCCCGTACGTCAATGGGGTACAGTGAGCCTGCTGGACCCCGCCCATGCCCCTGCCTCTTGAGTGTGCCCTAGGGGGGCAGACCAATGGGCGACGTCCGTTTCTGCTAAGTGCTGTTGCCCTCAGAAGGAACAAAAGTCAGACAGTGGTAAAAAAAAATCGGAATGCCAAAACCCAAATCAGAAAAGAGAGAAAAACGTAAAAAAGCCCGCGGTCAAAAAACGTGGGGCGAGTACAAATCAGATGACAAGCGAGGTAAGTAAACAAGCGGGGTCTGGTACAAAAGTAAACAGCACAATACAAAACACAAGGGAACTATTCAGCTAGGAAATATTTCAGGCACTCAGCCTGCAGGGAGTTTAAATGGGATTCCCGGGTACCGCCCCTGCAGCTGATTGGAGCGGCCTCCGGGTCCTCCCATTGGCCGCTGCGACACACCCCCTGTCTGGAGTGGCTGGGCTTCTGTCACTCACACAGCCTCCAGCAGAATGACTATCAGGGTGGGGTCGCTGATCAGCTGCTGCTGTTGCTCCCTGAAGGCTGAGCGCCGCCTAGCCCTGACAGTACCCCCCATTTAAGGAGGGGACACTGGACCATTCCCTGGTCTGGGTTTGTCTGGGTGAGATTCATGGAACTCCCTTATCAGGTGATCAGCATGGATGGATGTCACTGGAACCCATGATCTCCCCTCTGGACCATAACCTTTCCAGTGGACCAGGTACTGCAGTGACCTTTGGACTTTACGGGAGTCCAAGATCCGGCGACTTTAATATTCTAACTCCCCCTCTATACAAACTGGAGGAGGAGGTCTAGAGGGCGGAGTCACAGGCTGAATGTACCTCTTAAGAAGTGCACAATGGAACACGTTGTGTATGCGGAGAGAAGAGGGTAATTTCAGCCGATATGCCACCGGATTAACCACCTCCTGAACCACATATGAACCAAAAAATTGTGAAGCGAGTTTACCAGAAGGAAATTTTAATCGCAGATTTCGGGTGGATAACCATACTTTATCCCAAACCGCAAACCCTCTAGAACAAAGACGCCGCCTATCGGAATTTTTGGGGGGATGTTCTGGGTATGAGCCAAGTTCTTCTGAACTTGGGCCCAGACTGTGCACAGATCTTTAATGATAACATCCACCCCACTGTGATCAGACATAGCACTGGAAAATGATGTATGCCTAGGGTGAAAGCAATAGTTGCAATAAAATGGTGAGGTACCAGACGAGCTACTATCTTGATTGTTCATGGCAAATTCTGTCAAAGGTAAGTACTTTAACCAGTCTACCTGCTGATCAGAAACATAAAAACTGAGTTTTTGAGTTACCATTTGATTTACCCTCTCTGTCTGCCCATTAGTCTCTAGGTGGAAGGCAGAACAGAAGGACAGGGTGATACCCAGAGCCTTGCAAAGGGTTCTCCAAAACCGAGACACAAACTGAACCCCTCTGTCAGAAACAATATTCTCCGGTAAACCATGCAATATTCTCCGGGAAACCAGCAAGTTTTTTGGATGACGGCATCCCCCTTAAAGGTACAAGATGGCACAATTTGCTGAAACGGTCCACAACCACCCAAATAATCGTTTTGCCCTCCGAAGGAGGAAGGTCCATCATGAAATCCATTAAAATATGGGTCCACGGATGTTCAAGTATAGGTAGAGGGAAAAGTTCGCCAGGAGGACGAGTTCTGGGAATCTTTGCCGAGCGCAGGCTTCACAAGATGCAACATAGGCCTCAACATCACGAGACAATGACGGCCACCAGTAAATACGAGAAATCAGCCTCTTTGTGCCAGACACCCCAGGATGTCCAAATAAAACAGAATCATGAATTCTTTTAATAATCTTAGCCGGAGCTCAGTGGGGACAAAGCCCTTTCCGGAAACAGGGAAATTGAGAAACAGTCTTTCTGGTGGGCAATTATAGGGACCAGATCCTCATGGGAGGCGTGGCTGGCACAGAAGCTTCTAGACAGCGCATCAGCTGTAACATTCTTAGAAATCGGTCTGTAAGTAACAACAAAGTTGAAATGTGTAAAAAATAATGCCCAACGTGCCTGACGTGGATTCAACCTTTTAGCATTCTCTAAAAAGGTAAGGTTCTTATGATCGGTAAGAACCGTGACTTGATGCTGGGCACCCTCAAGGAAGTGGCGCCATTCCTCGAAGGCCCATTTAATAGCTAATAACTCCCGATTCCCAACGTCATAATTCCTTTCAGCCGAGAAAAAATTACGCTGCTAAAGTGCTGGGGCTGTCAGAAGGAAGAATAGTCAGACAGTCCGGGTCAATAACAAATCAGGAACTCCAAGCCACAAATCAGAACCAGAGAGAAAACGTAATCAAGCCAAGGTCAAACACAAACAGGAGCGAGGTACAAAATCAGATGACAAGCCGAGGTAAGTAAACAAGCCGGGGTCTAGTACACAAGTAAACAGCACAATACAAACCACAAGGGAACTGGGCAGCCAGGAAATTTCACAGGCGCAGCACTCAGCCTGCACGGAGTTTAAATGGGATTCCCGGATACCCCCTCTGTAGCTGATTGGAGCGGTCTCCGGGTCCTCCCATTGGCTGCTGTGACACGCCCCCTGTCCAGAGTGACTGGGCCTCTGTCACTCACACAACCTCCAGTAGAATGACTATCAGGGTGGGGTCGCTGATCAGCTGCTGCAGACTGTTGCTCCCTACATACCCAAATGAGAATGGGAGATAGCACAGATACTGTATTGGTTTGATAAATTCCTAATATATAATTTTGTATTAATTGATATTTTAATTTTATATAAATGATAGTTTTATAATTTAACATAAGTTAGTTTATATCACTTTAGTGATGTTATTTGGGAAATTGTTTTTATTCTTTTTGCCTATTGGCAATACGTTTTTTAAGCATAGCCCCAGATGTCAATTAGGAATTCCATCGATTTCATGCACATTTGTGGTGCAAGAGTTGCAAAACTTATGATCCACCACATTTGTGCTGTTCACTACAAATGATCCACCACATTTATGCACTGCAGTATTAAGGGTTCATACATACTTTTGCATTCTACCCATCAAAAGCAATTTTTTGGAATTGGCAAGGGCCATTTTTCCCAATGTTAGAAATGCATTGAGCTGTATAATGAGGGCCCCCCAGGGGTGAAGGCCCCCTAAACTAAATGTTAAAATTAAAAAAAAAAATTTTAAAGTAAAAAAAAATTAAATAGTATTAAAGTTCAAACCCCCCCCCTTTTGCCATTTTACAATAAAAAAATAATAAAAAAAGTTACACATATTTGGTATCGCGCTTTGAAAAGTCCAATCTTTTAAAATTTAAAAATTTAATTTGTCCCTACACTAACACCGTAAAAGAAAATAAATTTCCCAAATGCCAAAAAGGGTTTTTTTTGGGTAATTTATTTTCCATAAAAAGGAAATAAAAGTGATCAAAAAAGTCCGTTTTCCAAACTGTAACAATAAAAAGTACGCTTCAGCCCCAAAAAAAATCACCTCAAGAATCCTTGGTGCTGTAAAAAAAGTTAGTGGTCGCACAAAACGGCGCGCGGTGCAAATTTTCAAATAAGAAAATTTTTGGGGAATTTTTTTTATGCCACCAAAAAACATAACAAAACACAGTTTTCTATTGCCAAGCGTATCAACCTGTAGAATACAGAGAAACTCATTTTCTAAAAATTTAACGCCCCAAAAAAAAAACTTTCCCCAACATGGTGCAAGGGACTTTTTTTTTTCAAAATTTTGCCCCCCCTTAAATTTTTTTTGGGTTTTCCCCGATATTCTAATGATTGTAGTGTTACCACTAAGCTCTAGGATAGGTAGACTGATGCTTGGGGCAAGGACCCTGCACTTAGCACCTCAGTCTCTATGTATATGCTTTCAAGTAAGTTGAGAATTCTAGATATCTAGAGTTAAAGGGGTTATCTTACCTATCGCTCCCACTATGGTAAAATAAAAATAAAATAAGGGGAACTTTCCTCTGCTGTTGTTCTTGTGCTACCACACTAAAATTTAAATTGAAAGAAAAGTCTGCTGTCCTTCACCTATGACATCCCTGTTTGGCAGCTGCCACTAGTAGCTGACTTTCTACAGATAATTTCTAACCTTAGTGTCTTGTAGGTGGTAGGTAAGTTTTTACAAATACTGAAAAAAAACCAACTATATTTTCAGGGTTATGTTAGAATCAGTGCTCAAAATATCTCTTAGCTAACGCTTCTTTTGAGAGTTTATTGGGTTTTCCCTTGCAACTACTTTTAAAATTCTTCCAAAAAAAGGTTAAATATTCCAGGTTTATTTGGGGAGACATGCTGTCCCCAGAGCACTATTCTGGGCTATTCATTTTCATTGTTTTAGGTAGTATACACTTTGATATGTGCATTGGCTCAGTCATGTAAATTCAGTTTTTCTTTTATTGATGTTTTTCAACGAAGAAGATGTGTATAGTGATGCCTCAGACTTCAGTAACATGTCACTTGTTGCGTGCCTATTAAATGTGAAAAAAGATAAATGTTCATTGTTGTGTGACTGTGAATGAAGCTGACAAATGTTTAGCCTTTGTTCCTATGCTAAAACTGCTTCCTCTGTGCATTAATGCAGCTGACTACAACATAAAAAATACATTATTCATCTTTGTGTGTTAACTTTACATTTTTTGATTGATGCACTTGGAAAGAGATACACTTTAACCAACCAGTGTCCAGAACCCATTCTCATATTTCCTAAGAGTCTAAACTTCTGAACTCATTAACATCAATGTGCTAGGAATTTAGCATTCATTAATCCGACTATCCCAGCTGTCTGCTTTATGTACAAAATAGTTATGATGTATGTTTTAATCTAGAGCTTGCTTAAAGTCATAAAGTTGATATACAGTTTTTTTTTATATTAGATTTTTGCAGGGTGTTGTCTTACCATAGAAATCCTAGCAATTCTTTCCAGGCAGATTGTGGCCCGCTGGATTTTGATTAAAGTGAACCTGTCAGGTGGTTTGTGCTATCCTATCTGAGAGCAGGATGTGATAGAGGGAGTGAAGTTCTGTGATATATAGGGTTATATGATTTGTAACAAAATTTCCGGGTAAAAAGCAGATCAAATTTGAAAAATAAAGCTAAAAGCACTGCTTACCCATATTCAGCGGTTGGCAATTTTCTTTGTAAAACAAAATGATACAGGAAAGTTATCAATCACTGCATGTGGCCGGGGTAAGCAGTACTTCCACTGTCTCTTAAAGGGGTTTTGCCACCATGTAATGTTGATGTGGGAACCTCCAAAATGGGTATTTAATCACTTTTCTAAATATATGTGATTACAAAAAGTGAAGCCTCTGAGAGATGCAGCATTTCTCAATCCCCCTTCGTTACCTGAAAGCTTCCACTAGACACGACCAGAGGGACCAGAGGAGCTGACAGGCTGCACTTGCGTGAAACACTTCATATCTGATAACAGGGAAAATGAATGAGCTTCTAAGGGACAGGGAAGAAAGTGTAGTCTATGAGGCTGTGTCTTGCTGTATTGAGAATCTACTGTTGTATATTTATTATTTCAGTTCAGTTTTGAGACGCTCCCTTATTCCTCACTCCTTGCTCACCCCCTCCCTCTCTCCCCTGCAGCCTTCATGACTCAGCATGAATTGTTTATATTCTACTCTCGTGCTGATACGAGGTAAGTAACTGGCGTCCTGGCAAATCCCCTTTAAGGAGTCTGATCAGAGTTTACTTTTCACAGAAATCCTGCTCCAAATTATATACATCCATTTATCAAAGAGCTCAGCTTCTCTGCCTCTATAAGATCCTGTTTTAGATAGGAGAGCATAAACCACCAGACAGCTGGTCTTTAACAACAACTTACATTTTTTCAACTCTTCACAGCCACTTTTACTATTTTCTAGGTGAGAAAGAAGACATGTGATGACTGCAGTGTTTTTTCAGTGTTACTACCAGGCTCTAGAACAGGCAGACAGATGATTGGGGCAAGGGCCCTCCACTAAGCACCTCAGTGTCTATGACCACCATGGACGTGCCTTTGAGAAAGTTCCAAATTATAGATACTTACAGTTAAAGCTGTTTCACTGACTCACAAGCCATTTACAATAACTCTGTCTCCTCAGGCTATGGGTGGTTCTTTAGCATTGATTAACATATTCAGCTTCTAGCTGAGCAGTTATACTGACAAAAGCAGGAGATCTTATCTCTTCAGTGACTTCACTCCCTGTTCTACAACATAGGCTCTCTGCTCTAATCAGATACAATGTTATAGTCTGGTATGAAGATTACAATAGAATTCTTTGTGCACTCAAGAGCACATAAAATGCCTCTCATCTCGTGACTAGAGTAAAATCAACAAAGCAACATATTTAGAAAAAGCCTTCAATTATCTGTCCCTTCATGATGAAAGCTAATCTTTGTAGTTAGAAAAGTCCACCTGAGCGTGAGCTACTGCATATTAATATCTCACCATTCTGGCTCATATAGAGTTTTTATGAGGTGGGGATTTCCTTGTATGATATACACATGCCCTAATGATACTTAAATGGGTTGTATCATTACATTAAATGGTCTTCAGAATAAGGGGACAGTGAAAACAAGCAACTTTGCAATTGGATGTCATTTGCAAAGCTGTCTTGTTTTCACAGTCTTCCTTATCTTCGTTTTGTGTAGACACTGTTCCCCAGTGCCGGCTGGTTCCTAGCTCCTTTCATTTCGTTGGCTGACGGCTCTACTAATTTACATTCTGTTCGGCCCCCGGTCGTATTCACGGGAGCGTGCATTCCTGCCTCTATCACTCAGAATAAGGGGCCGGCAACAATTTCACTCTGTACAGCTAGCACCTCCTCATTGACACTGCAGCTGCTTCTAAAATCATAAAACAGCAGAATTGTGCCTCGGTGCCTAATGCTCCTGTATAAAAGGGGGGATACGGATCTTTGCTTTGGAGGAGTTCATAGAAGACTGGATTCAACTGTAACAAACCCCCAGCTGTGAGAGAAGAAGAGATCAGTGCTCTGAATTCATAGAAGGCTGTCTAGACTGAATGCAGGCCTGTGGTATGTAAGCAGCTCTTACAAAATAAGACTGCAAAAGGAGAGGAACGACAGTGACATGTGGAGGGGGGGGTTGAACACACTGACTTGGGAGCGCGCATGAACAGTGAAGGGGGAGGATGATGTTTCTTCAGTTAAGAAACAGCCAGCCGGGAGTGGAAGAAACGCCCCTGGATTTCCGGAACTGAGAAAATCAAGCTTCAAGAGAGCAGCCAAACTGGTGAAGCGATACATCCCCTTTAAAGAGAACCTGTCACCTAGTTTATGCCCTTCTTGCTGAGGACAGCACAAGCTGGTGTCAGACATGCTGTTTCCAGCGCTGTGTCCCTTATTCTGTAAGATGCAGCAGTTTTAGAGTATTTAATGCTGAAATCTGCAGTTTTCAGCCAGAAAAGAGTCATGAAAAGTCAGTGAGGCTAACCCCACCCAACTCAACTGACAAACCTATTACTTTGAATAGCAAAACACCAAAACTTAGCCATTGATGGTAAAAAAATATATAATATGGTATGAGAAAAACTCATAAAACGTACACCAAATTTGAATACAAAAAAGGGATAACAAAATCACAACACCCAAACAAAATGCTCTTACAACCCTTCAAAAGGGGGGGGGGCGGGAGCCGACAAGGGGAAAGTAGACAACACGATAATATATATCAATAATAGGCTGAGATCAAAGATATAAAAGATACAATATCTTATAAAGCTAGAGCCAATACTTAGCCAAGTGTCCACCTTCAGGGGGAAGCAGCCATAGTCGAAACTTAGGGCGTTCGGGGTGGTGCAGCTCCCCTCCTACACTGGGTGACAGCTTGGCTAGCTATGTTTCTAATCAGGAGCCCGCCAATCAGAGTATTTCCAGGGCCCTCTATAACTAAAACTTCTGGGCCCCCCTGTCAAGTCCAACTCCTGCCTCCCTGTTCCCGACTCAGACCCCATCACTCCTTGCCCCCCATCCAGAGCCCCTCTAGCTGCCCAAACAACCCCCAGAAAGAAAAAAAAATGTATACACAACTACGTCGATATATATATATAACTATATTAATATATAGAATATAATATATATATATACTACTATAAACAGTAAAACAATATATATATCACACACGTCAGTAACACACAATATATATATTACAATAAACAGGACACCACATATACTATACAGAACACACATACAAGAACACATTATTACAGACACACAATAAAAAGAACGAACATATACAGAACACACACACACAATATACAGACACACATATACAGACCCAACACATATACAGACAACACATATACTAGTATACAAGACACATATACATTATACATATACAAACACACATTTACACATAGGTACAGACACACAAACAGAGCACAAATACAGACACGCCACCATGTATAGCAGACACATATACAGACACGACGGACATATAACATGACACATAACAGAGCACACATAAACACCATAGACAGACTGAAACACAAATACAGGACAACACATATTACAGACACACACACATACAACATACATTACCAGCTCAAACTTATACAAAGACAACCCATATAAAACACATCATACACAATAAACAGACAACCACATTATAGAGAACACATTATACATACCAACCAACCCAGAACACAAAATACAAAACACATCATACCAAACATATAACAGACACACTAATAACATATACAGACACACATAAAACCAGCACATATACAGAGCCACCACTAATATTACAGACACATATACAGACACACTGACACATATAATAATGCCAAACACACATAACACATATACAGACACACAGACACATATACAAACTCACTTGCGTTCATGACCTTATTTCTCTACCTCCAACTCCCCTCCCAACCTGCTGGCCCTCCCACAAAACAATGGCTCCAGCAAATCCCCTGACAACCGCTTTCCTTGGCCGCTCTCCACCTAATGGGTTGGGGCTACACTTCCACGCCCACACCCCCAGACAAACTGAGAAACATGGGCCGAGTGGGATGAGGTTTGGCCAATACCTCTCTCCCCACAAACAGCTGACTTTATCAGGTCCTATCCCTCCTGCAACCTCCCTCACCTCAACTTTTTTTCCCCCCTCCTTTGTAGGACCACACGACCCTCAGACTTCTGTTCAGCCATTTCCATCAAGTCGTCAGTTGTCTACATACCCCCTCCCCGGCTCTCCACGCCAGTTTTCTGGATCATTTTGCCGTGCCCTGTCTACCCACACTTCTCTCTCCTTCTGAAAGCCCCAACTCCATCATCAATGGTGATTTCAAACATCCCCCATTATGACACCCCAATCCCCTCCTTCTGCCTCCACGAGTTTTTTCTTTCAGTTAACCTCTCCCTCCTTCCTGGCCCTTGTCAAGTTTACTGACTCCCTCCCTCAAAACCCCTCCCCAAAAACAACACCACAATAGATGGGGAAACTCTCTGGATTCAAGACTCATACATCTGTCATCTTCCTCAATTTCTTTCTAACTTCCACTAAATTCTCCTTATGACTCTTCGTCTGACCACAATCTTATTGAGCGCTCATCCTCATTAACAGTTAATTCTCGACCTTTCTTCTCTAGCCCTAAATAACTCAGAAACTTCACAGACACCAATACATTCCCCTCACTAGTCCCCCAAATCTCCTCCCCTCTCCCTGTTCCAGAACCAGGCTGGGTCAAGAACGTTTACAATGATGAAACCCTCTACACTACCTACCCAGGACATGTTGGCACCACTCACAACACCGCAACCAAACCCAGAAGTGCAGAGCGACCCGCAGCTTGGCACACCAACCTCAGACTCGTTTTGTCTCCCCCTCCAGCGATGTCACCATGGTGTGCTTAGCGACTGTTGTCAGAAGAAATCAAAGCTTAGCCACTGCATACTTTCCACCACTACAAATTTTCATTGCACAGAGGACTATCACAACACTGCCCTACAACTGACTGCGCCAAAACCAAAAATATATTTCACCTCCCTCCACTTCACACTGCACAACACCCAAAACTCCTCTTTGACACCTTCCCCTTTCCCGTCCTAAGGCCAAAATAGCGCAGCGTTCTCGGGTCAGCCTGACCTCTTGTGCTAGAAGACCAAGGCCACTCACTTAAAGACAGAAATTGGAAAAATAATCCGGCTAAACATATCTCAGTTCCCCAAATAATAACCCATCCTGTACCCTCTGACGCACGTCCTCGCATAATCTTACTCGCCAGCCCTTGACCCCGACGAACAGAGGAAAGAAGTGTTCCAGGCTTTCTTCTCCCTGTCAGGCTTCGTCCCAAGCCCCTGTCTCGCTGACCCCAGCGTATTCCATCCCACCCCTTGTCCCATCCCTATTTCTCCAGCTGTCCTCTCACACCTTACTGCTTATTCTGGGATAACCTCTCTCTCTCCACTGGGGAATCTTTCAATCCACTTCCCCTTTCAAACACGCCATCATTAACCCTTTAGCCTAAAAAAGCCCTCCCTCAGAACCCCCGTCCTGTGCTGATAAACTACCGACCAGTCTCTAACCATCCCATCATCACTAACACTCAACAAACCTGGAACGCTTGTGGTTCCTACTCTCGCCTAATCCCTATCTCCTGCGGCTAACACTCTCCCTTTCTATCTTTGACCCTCTGCCAAACAGGATTCCGCAACCCTACACTCCACGGAAACTTGCACTTAATGGATAAAAAGTTCACTCAAATCTGACCGTCCTAACAACAGCAAAAATATCCTCAGGGGAACTAACTCATTGGTTGCTTCTTCTCTTGGATCTCTCTGCAGCATATTTTGACACTGTGGGGATCACCAACTTCTCCTCAGTCATGCTCCGAGCAACCCATATTGGCCTCCCATGAACAAACCGCTCAGCTCACCCTCCTACGCTCCGCTTGTGTTTGACTTACTGTCCTACCCGTCACTGGGGAAACCGCGCCGTTTAGTCCTTTACCAGTTGTCTCGTTTATCTTGGTTTTCGTACCTCCCTCCTCCTCTCTTTTCCTCTTTGCTGTGTTGTGGCGGGTTCCCTTCAGGTATACATTTTCAAGATTTCCTCCGCAACCTCTGTTTCATTGTACACCAAGAACCAGTCGCCCCCCCATTGGACAAACCCATCAGTAGATCTTTCGGCGATTTCCAAGTAACAATCCTATGCGGATGACACCCAAAATTATAACACCTCCACTCCCAGTTGCACCATCACTCCAGCCGTTGCTACAAAACACCAGTAAGGGACAGACTGTCCGCTGTCTCCTGACAGACATTTCTCCTCGTCCTTCCAATCAGAAAAACTAAACCTCAGCTTTATAATACTGAAACTCTTGATCTTCCCTCTCCCGTTCTTCCTCTCTCCGCCATCTACTTAAACCAAAACCCCCCCCTCTTGCGCTATTTCGGAGCTTCTCTGTTATGTGGTAACCGACACCATCGTTCCCCCTCCTACCTAGGACCAGCAGGCCCCAGCTGATCTAGGGGTTATTTATTGGGATTTCTGATCTTGACCTTCTTCCCATATACCAATCCCTTTGCCCGCTTCCTGTCACGCTGCACCTCCGAAAGAATATCTCCAAAATCCCTCCATTTACTACACTGTGGTTAGAAACACGACCTTCAAAACCTCAAGTATACAGCGCTCCTTAATCTTTCTCGTCTATGAATACTCTGTCCAAACCTCCTTGCGTTGATTGGTTCCTCCCTCTTCCTCAGCAACACTCTCCCCTCACCAATCTGTCCCAGAATGCCGCCATCCAGGAGCTTGTATCCCCTTTCTCTCATCAGTAAGCCCCGCGTAACTGATTGCCTCTACCCCTGTGTTAACAGTCCACCTGCGCCACTGGTTTGGCCCCCATCCAGTACGAGGATACAGTAATAAACTCCCAGTTGACTCCCCCCGTACTCCTTCACCCATGAAAGCCTCCACACAGCGCTTGCTCCCTTCCTGCATCCCTACATCCCTCCCTAGTCACCTGGTCTAAACCGCCCGTACCCTAGCTCTTCTGCATCTGTCTGATGATATTCAGACTACATTTTCCCTCAAGTCAATCCGAACCTCCCATGCCCGCCCGCCTACAAAAGAATATCACAACACCAGTGCGGGCCAACCAATTCCTGCCTGCGGAATATCGCCATAACCGCGGACGGACTACCAGCTAGCCCACACATTCAACAACCCTCCACAGTTTTAAGAGAGGGCCCCAGGAAAAATACATCTTCTCTGGATCCCTGGCCCAGCCAAGATCCCTAACTGCTATCACACACACCAGTCCCACAATTCGGCAACTTCCCTTACCTGCCACTTTTTGGGCACTCCCACCGTAGGACACATAAGATCAGTATATATAATAACAGTTCTGTGGTGGCAGGTACATCCATATTTATCATGTAAACCACATCCCACATAATTTTACTGAAAAACATGGCCGGTTCGACCACTTGTAAACCTTGGCCACCCCATCTTACCGTATGTTGGGAAAACCTACTAAACTCTCACCCCCTCAACAAGCCCTAAACAAAAGAGCGATAAGCTCATACAGCTTCTCGTTAAGCCGAGAGCAACGTTACAGGAGGACCTTCACCTACCATTATCGCTCAGATCTCCTCCATGTTAGTAGCGTTAGAATAGCGTTTTCAGAGATCTCCGCTCTAAACAATCTACTAGCATAACTGATCTGTGCATTACAAAATGTCCTTAACTCCTTTAACAACTACTCACTAACCATACAGTAAACAGCTGCTAATAGAATAACTAAAGAAGTTAATCACACACACCATCACACCACAACACCACTCACCATATACGACACACATCATCTCACAGCACTCACTATCAACACCCATAACACAATACACAAACCAATCACATATAACCTAAACCCAACACAAACAAACATTACATCATACACAACATAATCAAACATTTAAGCACCCACAGCGACACACAACATTACAGAAACTCGGCACCAACCAAGAACCGCCTCCCCCATAAACACACTCTAGACATACCAAGCCCGAACCACACACCCAACACACCCAAACCACTAACACCCTCATCCTCCACAACAACCAGACCACACATATAACAAATAACACCATGACAGGACACTTCCCACCACACACAATACATACCATATAATCCTTAGCTACAAGTAAGACGAGTCACATTTCATTAAAGAAGAAGTATGATTATGAAACCTTTACTATAACTAAGTAAGCTCCCTGGGTCTCCTAAAGGATGAAAGGGTACTTGCACTCACATAGTGAGAACCACACCAGTGAATACAGGCATGTGCCACTTGGCTTGGGTATGTGGTTGTTTGGGCGAGCTGCTGCTGGTGATTTGTTTGTAGCCTGCAAGATGATACCAGGAGGCCAAGGCCAGGGGTTGCGTAGCCCTGTCCCACTTCACTGTGGGGGGCAGACCACATTGTAGCAGGCCGGAAACACAGGTCTAACTCTTTCATCGAGAAATATGACCCGTTGTACTGCTTTTCCAGGTAGATCAATGTGGGCTGATCGTGGGTCCTGCAGACTGCATCAGCCAACCATCGACAGAGTCACACGGAACTATCTAACCCAGTTTGATGTTATTAACACTAGTATTCAATGGGCACCATAAGTGGCAAGCATACCATCCCCTACTTCACCCTATCTTCCTTCCTCCCCTCCCTCATGAGCCCCCGGGCACCCACACACTCTACTCCAATACCTCTCCTCCCTCCCTAACATACTCCAGGTTAATATAGGAAGGGGCCAATTTGCAGGTCACAGCAATTATTTGGACAATCAGATAGCAGAGGTAAGTCCCCACCACATCGATGCCCAAAATAGACTCACCTGGAATCGAATAATATTAATTCTATTTGTAGCTGTAAGAAGTCCGCGTCAACGCCACCCCTCTTCGAACTCCAGCAGGTCATAGTGCGATAGGAGGAGTGGGAGTGTGCCCCCGGCTTTATTTTTGGCGCTTGACGAAGTCAAACCCCACAGGTAAGGGAATAGCAGCGGTGCCGAGCCAATCATCATTAATTCTTTCCCAGCACGCGGTGTCCCCCCTGACAGGGACAGACAAGCTGACATAGGTAGAGATGAACAGCCATGTTGCCTTGTTTGTCACCTCTGCCACATACATGTGTGGAAGCAAGGGGGCGGCAACTGGCGTCGGGCGGCGAACTGTCCCCTCATTCCCAACAAGCACTGGCCCGGGCCCCGTACGTGAGTAACCTGATGGCTTGTGCCCCTCTTAACTGAGCTGGCACGCGGGTCCCCTGCTCTTATCTTTAAGATATTTGGTAAACACATTTTCAGATTTGAATCTCATCCTTGTTTGTTTTTATCTGGATTAGTTATTGGTGTGTCCCTACTACTTAACTACCTAGTTACTCATAGCCTTATTTGAAGGATGGTATCGCAGACCTTTTTGTTTTATGGGGTCGGTTGATGTTTTTGGCCAATCCCTACTCGCCTAACAACACGAGTTCATGAATAAAATTAAGAATCTCTACACACCATCATATGGCCTACTAGCTCTTACTTATAATTATTGAAATTTAGACTCGCGGATATAGATCTAATAGTAAATCTCAACTAAATTCATAATTAAGATTGATAAATATAAGCAAAGATACTCCATCCATTCTGATGTGATAAAAACACGTTTTCTTTCTTGGAGTTAGTCTCTCTAAAGTATCATAATCGATCTCATTGGTGAGTTCAACTTGTTTAGACAACATGATGAGCCAGCGCACCAACACCATAAATATAGGGTGGATCATAAAAACCCCACGGCCTGAGAACTAGAGCAATTCTCATATATTTGATCTATCAAAAAGAGCAAGGAACTCACCAACCCACAGCAATCAATGAAAATAACTAAGAGAACACTAAGAGGCAGTTACAACTTCAACGCGAGTGCCTGCATGGCTACACATACTCAGGCATGGTGTTCTAATTACCACATATATCCCATCAGCAACTATGCAGATAACGAATTCTAGGGTATAGTTTGACCCTACATACAAAAATGGACAGGGTTCATCTAGGAACTATCGTTCTGCCCAGATGGATAATAATAAAAACTCTATAAAAAAATTATATAAAAGTAAAATTGATAACAACGACGATATCATCACACTATATCCCACCCCTGAGTCTTGAGCGAAGATTTACATGATACATATTCAACATTAAAATATTATGACTACTACACAATTTTAAGAACAATTAAACAAAACCTGAGACAAAACAAAATTGGAAAATACATTGGGTCACCTTGCCGGGCCGCAGGTGGACTTTCGAGAAGGCTGGGCCCCCGCACACTAATAACCTTCATTAGCCCTTATAACCCATCACCAATTGTACGACCTTAGTAACCTGCCTATGAGGCACAAATTAACCAGCCTATAGTCCTGGCCTATAGGGAACAATATAGCTGCACTATACCAACCTGCCTAGCTGGTGGACCTGTAAACCTGCCTTATGATCCTCATGTCTCGTATCATGTACAACCCTCGACCCTATAAACCTGGAACAACTTTGTGTGTCCATGAGACAAATAATATACTGAGCTGCCTAATATAACCCTAGCCATATGAGTGACCTAAATAGGTTACCAGTGCCCCTATTAAAACGACCATAACCTGCTATGTTGGCAATGTTAAAACCTTCTGCCCTATAGCACCCTGCCCCTAATGGGTGACATAATCACTCCTAAACCAGCCTAATACACCCTGTACCTTAGGAGGTACCAGATATTATAACTGCTCATAATTAGTATTCATGTCTTATATCTTTTAGCCTAAGTATGCTGGTGTAATCAAGTAAATATCTACACCATAGTGAGTCGTAACATGTCCCCTATGTCTATAAAATATTTGAATTTTGGGTGCAACTAATGGTTAGTTGTATTGTTTAGAAATGTCACCAGAAAGTAATCCCTATGCAAGTCATTGTTAGCCCCACCCCCAAAGAGCCCCATTTATACTAGCCGAGTCCTTTAATGGTAACTAGTCTGTTATATAATACGTGGGGTAAACAACTACGAAGATCTCCCAAAATTATATAAGGCTGATATTCCACCAAATGCCAGAAAGTGAAGGCAAAAATTGTAGAACAAGTGAGTTCAAGCGCATCAACCAGGTAGCAGTCTATAATAACGTCATCGAGATCTTATAAGTATTGTCGAGCATTATGTGAGAACCCACATGTAATAGACCCCAATAGGTCAAAAGCGTGATCCACGCATAAGCAGCGCCTGAAGTCTTTTAGGACAAACAAGGCTTTTGTGTACTGGTTACTCATTTTATACGATGCATTTTATCAAAATAAAGCTCGTAATCAAAACATCCAAGTGAGTACCACTGCCATTGTGAATTTCATAGAATGGTGTGATAGGTATATTGAAAACTTTCAAAGTGGCTGGGTGTCGATGCCTTATCATGTTTAAACAATTTTGATTTATTGTTTTAAAAATTAATATCCTGTCATTTTTCTATTTCCATGACACAAATCACGCATATACACATATTATTTTTTCTGCTTCCTGTTCTCGGGGGGGGGGGGGGGGGGGGGCGGGGGGGGGGGGGGGGGGGGGGGGAGAGTATGAGCAAAATTTTTATTTAGAGAGTTGTTTTTTTTTTATGTATAAAGGGTGGAGAGCAATACTTTTTTACATGTGCTATTTTAATAATCCAAATATGTCTCATCCTACCTACCTTTGAATGTTCCCCTTTTACTAAATACAATATTAATGCCGCATTTTTGTGTTGAGTCAGTTTCCTTGTAGATTGTAGTATCACATTTCTTGCAGGGAAAGTGAGCCCAAATGCCTCCATCTAACCCAGCATCAAATGCTTAATGCTTAGCAATAAATGTGAGTCACATAAATGTCCTTTTCTAGAATACATATGAACATTACTTAATTTCATCATGACCTATGATGAAAAATCACTGGGAAATCGGAGAAGATTGTTCAAGCTTATCAATGCCTGTGTGGTTTTTAATTGTATTCTATTGTAAGTATTCTCTACACTTTAGGGGAAAGTTTCATTGTGCTTTCCTAATAAAATTACATGATCATTACCATACATGGCAGATCGTGAGCTTTCTAAGTATATATAAATACATAAAAGTCTTTTCAGAACTTACTGTATAGACCATTATGTTACATAAGGTTGCATGTAATCCAAGCCACTCCTTTCCATAAAACACTCACTTAGGAACAACAATATGTTTCCAACGTTATCTTTTAGTGTTTGAGCAAACATACTACGCGCAACGCCAGTATAACAATGCAATTTATGTCCTTAGTCAATATTTTAAGACAGTCCCTCTATGAATACAACAGCGATTGTGAAGCAAAGGGTAATAAATGTAACAAATTCTATAGGGTCCAAGAGTATAAAACGCTGAATGTACATAGATTTAAAGAGCCTAAGTTCCCACTCAACATTTCCCCGAAAAAAAAATTGCTTTACTGAATTTATAAACTTACTTGCTATTTGCAAGGTCTTCTAAAGAGAAAAACACTCACTGTGTTTTATTTTTGGGGTAAAAGCCATTAGTTTTTGAAAAATAAATAAAGAAATTGTGACAATAAACGATTGGGTGCATCTGAGAGAAGGGCCGTGTGATCCCCCATGCAAACTTTTGGAATTATGCACCGCCACACAGCCACCCCATTCACTGCCCCAACGGACTTGAACCATTAACCAGATTACTTGAGACCAGGCCCCGCTCTAATAAAAGTCTGTCAATTAGTAGTTAACTAGTATAATTACAAGGATAGAATGCATCACCATAACAATATTCACCCATCATACTGGGCCTTACCAAAACAAATCCCTCTAGACCAAGACCCAACATTACCCAACATTGTAAATCAAATACACGAAGTTAACGTCAAATTAACGCTTACTACATAGGAACCCTGAGAAAATACCTGTGACTAGAAACACAGGACCACAAATTTACCATCATCGAATACAGGTAACTGAAAAAATACCCCTAAAAAAAATAAATTGAATGCAAGTAACAGTATACAAAGACCAATATTACCTCGGCCATATAGTGGTACCAAAAATTGGTAAATAAGAAAGATGGTACAACCAGGTGCCCTACAGCTGGTTAATATTTACCACCCAAACAGAGACCCAATGATTGGAGGCTGATAGAATAGCCTGTGTACAACAGGCATATCATCAGACATATAAATTTGTGATTTACAGTGCAGTTACAGTACCTTGTTACCATCTTGTGACTCACAGATTAACAATGACATAAGTCATCTTTACGAAAAATGTCCATTGACTGTTCCCTGTTTTTTTCTGTATCTGATAAACCAAGTCTAAACCACCAAGATGTGTCTACTATACGACTACGATCATTAAGTGCCAATCACTTCCGTCCCCTTGGTTGGATTGAGTATTTGGTGTCTGAGTAGTAAGAATCAGACACAAATAACTTATAAATCCTCACTTTTCCAGGCACCTCTGTTCCAAACATTCCATAGGGGGGTGGGAGTGAGCGTGTAACAGGCCATAGCTTTAGAGGCCCAGTTCCTTGCTAGAGAGTATGGGAAGTAAAGGAGAGACAGAGCGATTAAACCTCCCGTAAAACAGAAATGTGTAGGGGGATACAGCTAGTGGCTTGAGGTTATTGCCCCCTCCAAATGAATCTTATTAACCTGATTCTGGCCCGGGGGGGGGGGGGGAGCTCATGACACCTTCTAACCCAACTACCACCTATACATCATGCCCTCCCTTGTACCTCACTCTCGGCGGACGCCAAACCACACACTGTGTGAAGTTGACCTCATCCAGGGGTGCAATGACACCTAAGAGTTTACCCCTGCCAGCATAACCAACTCCCTCGGGCCAGGGTTTTTGAGGATGAAAGACCAGGGGCTTCCTTAGACCTTTATGGTCCAAGTCAAGGTCCAAACTTTCAAAACAAACGGTTTAGCACAAATGACCGCTAATAATGCTTAACCGACGATGACCGTTAGAACAAAAGAAGTTATGTCCTAACTGTTACTGTACTCCTTTTTGTTCTTTTATTTTAGGTACTCTGTGGATTATATGTGATGTTCCTTATGGACATCACATAGTTTGTTTTGGTTTTATGATATACCAAGTAGAATTACGTCAGTGTTAATAAATATGCCCTATTAAGCACACAAAGAAGACCTTGTGGAAGAAAATGTAAACAATGATAAAAATCACTTTAAGTGTCGGATCAACTAACGCATTAATATAACTCACAGTGTAATTTCTAAACTACACATATATTTTAGGCTGAGTTTCTTTAATCCTCATAGATATGGGAGAGGGTCTGGAAAGCACTAAAGATTTAGCTATATGGAGCTCAAACATTTCTGAAGTCAACCTTGACAGTCGACATTGATCTCTGATCTCACCTACTTGAGAAGTGCTCCTATCATTAATGCTTGTCTTGTGTGTGTATTGAAGGAATTGATACGTGATCAGATAGAATTGTAAGATTTGTTCAGTCATGATATCACTTACTCAGTCCTTTGCTCTTATATTATCATTCAAATTGCGCTTCAGATTCTTTTTACTTCGTGGAAATCCCTAAAGAAGCATTTATGCTATCTATCATACATGAATGATAGATAGCATAGATGCTTCTTTAGGGATTTCCATGTAGTGTATTGCCCTTTTTGCAGTAGTGTGTGCCGCTGGCGGTCCCTGTTTGTGTACATGTATATATTACATGTGTGCTGCCAGCCCTGCCAGTGGCACCCAGGTTTGCATAAGTTTTTTCAGAAATGTTTTTGTGTGCAGAAACAACGTTATAACTTGGTGTACATTGATTTTAACCTATATGGGAAGGAAGGGGTGCTTCCCATTTTGGGTTTCTGTCCCCGCCCACTCTCACAGGCTGTAATAAAGAAGGTCAGCTTGCAGGTTGGGTGTTTTTTTATTTTTTCTCTCTGAATAATGGAGGTTGGTTGACCCAGTGGGAGGCCTGATTGGCTCGATTGAGAGGTAAAGATAGCATAGGACTGCCCGATTTTGAGATCACGTTGAAAGTCGTGGGCAGCTTAAACATCTTTTGATCAAAATATGTGAACCGAGAGTCTCAAAGTTTTTTCATGTATGATCAGATTCTTTTCAAGCTCAAATTTGACTCAAGCTCAAATCAATTCTGGGTAAAAATTTACAAAACCATTAACCATAACCTTAAAGAGGTTTTAACTTACTAGTACAGCAGCGCTCTATTTGTGGCCTAATATTCTGTTCTATGTCCCATATGATGTCATTGTGATTACTTCACTATAGACTTTCACCATAGACCCAAATTTAAGGTAACCCAAAGTGATGTCAGACATTGTATCTGATATCAACTCTGATTACCATAATAATGTGTCTATGGTTAAGTAATTGAAAGTGCAGTCAGACAGGACACTGGACCTTAAGTTAGACCACAATGGGAGCATGACATCTCCAGAAGTTAAGTTATCCACCTAATATTATTTAAACAGCCGTAACCCCAACCCTGACTTAAGGTTAAGCTAATTGTTAGGGATAGGGTTAGAGAGAAAATTGAAGTTTGGGGCATCTTGAACCCAAATTTTTTCACAAGCTCAATTGCACCTATGTTGAACTGAACAGCGATCCATTTGAGCAACACTAATTATTATGATTATGGCAGCTCTAATTCTCTGAATTCAGTGAAAACTAATGTATACAGTAATTATAATGCAGTGGGATACATTCCCTTGTTTCTGACATAACTATACATTTGATTTCACAGAAGTTCCATAACAGCAAACACACTTTGAAGTATCATAACAATATTTCAAAGGATTTTAAGTCTCAAGAGTTTCTCACGAATAAGCTAGCAAGAAACAACACAAGACATGATGTAGTAATACATAGTGACCCATTTTTCCCTAATATGCTTGTGCTACATTCACAGCTTTGCCTGTTTATTGCTGGGATATCAATTTCACGAACTTCATTGTAGAATGAAAATGTCAAAAAAAATAAACTGGAAATTTATATTATAAATCTATATTGCTTTGCGTAAATGAACACAGAACAATGTGCCATCTTTTAGTATTTTGCTTCAGATTTGGACTAAAGTCAAATTCGACCTGAATCGGAGTGCTCCAAATTGGGTTGACACAATGGGGCCACAATAGGAACAATAGGGCAACAGGACTGTAAGGAAATGAGTAAGGCTATGTTCACGCGGCATATTTTGGGAGGTATTTTGCTCTGAAATACGTGCTGAAATACAAGCCAAACAATGTTCTAAACACTTTCCATAGAATATGCGCTGTCATTCACAGGATGTGTATTTTATTCTTCCATGTCAATTCTTTCAGACATATACATGATGTAAAATAATAAAGACTAGAATGCAGAAATCTGCTTCGTACACTACGTGTCGTTTTCGCATTTAAATTGAGTGGCAGCAAGCATGTAAATTCAGCAACGCAACAAATGCATTTTGTGGAATGCGAATGTGCACACTGCAAATACGTCATGTGAACATACCCTAAGTTAATCCATGCAAAACCAGTAAAGAAAAACCTAATGCCAATTTAGGGTTGTGGTCATGGTCAGTATTAGAGACTACGTTTGGGGTGTGGGTCAGAGTGAAAAATGTTGGATTCTTACACTGCTTCGGTCAAGTCCTTAAAAACCCAAATAGTGATAGAATCAAGCAACACTACCATCCATAGCGCCTCATATTATACTGTTAAAGTCAGTGAGTCTAACAAAAGTAATGAATGATGGCTGCCATTTTCCTGAAAAAAAGTATATAGTGAATGGGGCTGAACTGTAATACCAGGCAAAGCACATCGATAAGAATAGCACTGTTTTAAAGGAAAAAACGAACCTGTCTTTTTTACTCTCTTGCAGCATCTAGATTGGTATGGATCTGGCAAATGGAATGACCACTGATATTGAAGACTAGCATGTATTCATCTTGTTTTTATTAAAAAAGTAACTGTGCACGAGCCTCTGCTAAAAAAATATAATTTTGGTAATGCATAAGGAACAAATAGTGATTGTAAGTTTCTATAAGTGACAGTATTTCAGTGAGTACACTCCTCACATTTTTGTAAATATTTTATTATACCTTTTCATGAGCCAACCTTGAACATATGAGACTTTCATACAATGCAAGGTAGTCAGTGTACAACTTGTATAACAGTGTAAGGTTGTTGTGCCCTCAAAATAACACACAGCCATTAACATCTAAACCGTTGGCAATAAAAGTGAGTGAACCACTAAGTGAAAATGGACAAATTGTGCCAAAAGTGGCACTATTTTGTGTGGCCACCGTTATTTTTCAGCACTGCTGTAATAGGGAT
Source organism: Phyllomedusa bahiana (assembly GCA_025379985.1). Classification (NCBI taxonomy): domain Eukaryota; kingdom Metazoa; phylum Chordata; class Amphibia; order Anura; family Hylidae; genus Phyllomedusa; species Phyllomedusa bahiana. The sequence continues at coordinate 30,839 of JAODAL010021550.1, read as the reverse complement.
GGTAGTGAATCCTCTGGGTCACCACGAGAGATTACTTATTAAACCACGCAGCAGAGTCTAAGGAGCCTCCCAGCATTCACCAGATTCCTCTTCAAGGCAGGTTGGGCATGATATGAAAAGGATGTCCATGCCGGCACAATATTTTCTGGAATACATGAGAGACAAGTTGCAGAGCTGTAGGTAAACCTGGAAGTAGCACTAAATGGGACATCTTGGAAAAACGATTTGTGACCACCCAAATGACTTAATGATTAGACGATGGTGGTAAATCCTTAATGAAATCCATAGGAATATGAGATCAAAGTTTTTAGATACAGGCAAGGGATGAAGCAGGCAAGAGGGCTTGAGATGAGATGATTTATTGCAGGCACAAGTTGAACAAGAGAAAGAAATCTTTGACATCTTGAACGAAATTAGGTCACCAAGTGTTACGAGATTAATATTAAAGATTTTCAAATTCCCAAGTGACCGGATAGCTTTGGCAATGACCCCATTTAAGAATCATTTCCCTTAAGGCTGGATGTATGAAGGTATTTCCCAAAGGAATCCATTGGAGGTTGATGGAAGCTGCAAGTGATCAAGCATTCGGGGGGGAATGATGTGCTGAGGTGTGAAGTCGAGACCAGTGATATCCGAGGAACGGGAGAGAGCTTCAGCCTTCACATTCTTCCATGCAGGTCTAAAATAAAGAAGAAAATCAAATCGCGAGAAGAAGAGTGATCATCTAGCTTGCCTGTGGTTTCACAATTGTGCACAGCTCCTTCTTCCCTACAGCTGCGGCCATCATCATTCTGCTGCATATGACCTTCTCTGGTGATATGTACGTTTATGGACTTTTGACTGAAATGTTCCAACTTTGGGTCACATGTATGAAACTGTTTAGGTCTAAAACTCACTTGTTTGCCCATATTGACCAATTTGCAAAAAAGTGAGTTTTAGACCTAAACAGGTTCATACATATGGCCCTTTATGTCACTTACAACTATGATTTTTACCTGATGCTTGAACATGGATATATAAATAAAAATTAGTTTTACTTGCATCTAAACACCTGGAGTTTGGTTGTATTTTCGTATTGTTATTTAGTGATTGAGTAAACCCAGCACCCATCAAGAATCCCTTGAATAGGGAATCCAAAAGAGTGTCGCCCATCAAATATGCATTATTTATCCTAAATATTGTACAGTCTGGAGGTGGAGGAGATTCTTATGACCAGTGAAGATATTCACCGGAAGATGAGCACCATCCAACGTATGGCGCTAAAGCCAAGTTAATGGCCAGCAGTTCTCGATCCCCAATAGTGTAATTCCTCTCTGCAGGTAATGCTTTTTTCTTTAGGAGTTTCTGTGTGAGTACTGCTCCAGCTCCCACAGATGAGGTGTCCACTTCAAGGCAGGGTTTTTCTGGATCTGGGTGAGTCAGAACTAGTGCTATGGCAAACATGGTCTTGAGACGAACAAAGGCTTCTTCTGCTTCAGGTGGCCAGAGTTCAGGATTAGCATTCTTTTTAGTCAGAGAAGAAAAGTGGGGAATAAATTGACAATAGTAGTTAGCAACCCCTAAGGGTTGGATTGCCCAAAGTCCTATCGGTCGTGGCCATTAAAAACAGTAAACAATTTTGCTGCATCTTTTAGCAGACCTCTATCTGAGACGATGTACCCAAGGAATGGTAGGCTGGTCTGTTCAAATACACATTTCTCGAGTTTGGTGTAGAGGTGTTTAGTCCGTAAGCAACTTAGAATCAGCCGCACATGGTCACTCTGAGACTTGAGATCTGGAGAAAAGACCAAGACATCGCCTAGATATACTATGACACAAATGTATAGAAAGTCTCAGAAGACTTTATGGATAAAGTTCTAGAAACAGCAGGAGCATTGCAGAGTCCAAAGGGCAGTGGAGACGAGATCCATCCTTCTTTTCCAAGAAGAAAAACACAGCATCGGCAGGAAAAGATGAATCGCGGATAAAGCCCTTCTACAAATTTTCATTGATATAGACTGACATGGCTTGGGTTTTGGGCACAGACAAGGGGTATATTCTATCTCGAGGAGGCATCGTGCTAGACATAACATCTATCGGGCAGGCAGAAGAGTCTCTGCTTTTTTCTCACTGAAGACATCCGCAATCTCTTGATATGGAGTTGTAAGGTCCAGAAGCAAAATTGAGGGTGTGGATGGAGATACAGATTGCAGGAAGTAAAGAGGCATGAGAAACCGGAAATGGCACTGTTGTTCACCAGTTCAGTACAGGAGCTTAGAGCTGCAGGCATAAGACGCCCAGGGGAACCGCAGAGGTAGAATGCGGTGCCACGAGAAACAAGATCTCACTGTTGGTCCTTATATTCTCCTAAAGTACATGCACTGTGGCGAAGCCTGAGCGCATGTGCATTGTGAGGTCCACTATTGCAGCTGTACGGAAGAATCGTGCATGCGCCTGAGGTACAATATTTACCTTGAAAAGCATACATATCATCTAACAAAATGTTTCTGACTTTGGTCCATAAGACTGTACACCATATTAGGGACTCACATATTGCCAGGCATACACACACATATCCTATCCACGAGATGTGAGAATCAGAGTATATCCCTATATATGATATATATGGATTTTTCATTGTTCTCTCTACAATATTTCTTTTGCACTTTCTTGTATATATTTTGTATATACCTTCTGCATATACAGTATATAATATATATATATATATATATATATATATACACATACATATTCTTGTTATACATATATCATTATACTCTGTATGGTCTGTAAGTCTTTGTTTCCTTTAAATACACACTTATGGCATGTTTATTTGTTATCTCTCCACATTGACATGTATGAGTAAGGTCTTACGACCGAAATGTCACAAATCTTTATGTCACTTACAAATGGGATTTTGATGTGGAGTGTGAACATGTTTGTATAAATTAAAAAATATTTTCACTTTCAGTTGAATCTACAGAGTGTGGTTATACATAATCATTGATCTACAGTGGTTGAACATGTCCAGCAACCAGCACCCATCAAGAAACCCTTAAGTTGGGCATCCAAGAGAGTGCAGCCCATTATATATACATTTATATACTTAGAAAATATAAATGACATTTTCCTCTTTAAAGCTCTTGTTCCCCAATGAAAAAACTTTAACCCCCACATAAGTCCCACTTATAATATTCTTATATTGTTAACCTGTGGCTAAGCCACTATATATAGTATTAAGCTTCCATCTATGACCATTTTTATAGTTTGTCTCTCTTATATATTTTGTCACTTGTCAATTTCAAAGAAAAGATTCGCCTATCCCTTTACATGCAAACTGTCCATATTTATAGACTGTAAAGTCAGGTATGTAAAAAATTGTTATTCTCTAATAGAACACACAAGGACTTTTCCTGTATACACAACAAATATGCAAGCATTTTAAACATTAATACTCTTCCTCACAAATATCATCTTCCCGACAGCAGGAATGAAGATGCTAGAAAATGAATTATTTAAAGTGGAGGCTACAGTGAACTAGTTAGATCAATTTGTTACATTACAACTTTGCTTTGGTTACTTTCAGAAGACGCAGCACAGGAACTAGTAATACTTTGTTTAGTTGATTAATAAAAGATAGCTGTTTTGTAGTTGGCACTCTTAATACACTTCAGCTTAAGTATAGAGGCAGCTTGATTGTAGGACACTTTAGAGATACAACAGCGCTTGACTTTATGGGGGATAATGGCTATTGTGCATTACATTTTATTTTTTCTGTATATTTTCAGAAATGTAAGAGAACAAAAACATCTAATAGCTTGTTATTGCTCACTGTTGGTAACTTTACCGTATGTGCATTTACAAAACAATAATAGCTATTTATATTGTGGAGAAATGCACCATAGTAATGCAACAATTTTCTGTCATTATATATAAAATACAGAAATGGAACCACATTTGTAATAATAACAGTTCTTTTTCCTTTTATTTACAATTCTATTACCAACCTTTATTTGCAGAGGAACAATATATATATACTTTTTTCATATTATACTAGATTTTGTATATAAGAAACATGAGTTCTAATCAACCATAACATTAAAATTTAATAATAATAATAATAATAATAATAATAATAATAATAATAATAATAATAATAATAATAATAATAATGTGTAGGTCCTCTTTGTGTTCCCACAACAGTTCTGATCCATCAAAGCATGGTCTCGCCAAAAACTCTCTAGACGTTCTATTGTATGTACCACCAAAGTAGAAGTTACAGATCCATTAAGTCCTTTAAGTTGCAAAACATGGCCACCATGGATGGTTTTATTCAACAGGTTAGACAGATGCTGAATTGATTGAGACCAGAAGAATTTAGTGACCAAGACAGCAGCTTGAACGGTTTGTCTTGTCCCATCCCTTCTTGATTCATTTTTGGAGTGCAGCTGAATGTACATTCAAGTGCATGGATTCCATGAACAATGCAATGGTTTCCCAATGGAATATTATTCAAAGTTTTACTTTACTTTCAACAGCTTACTTTTTTCCCAGTGTGCACCCTTGTGTCGTCTCGCATGCCACTAGCCAAACACATGATGTAAAAAAAAACATGAATCATCAGACCAAGCTATACATTTCCATTAACCTAATTAAAAAAAATATGATGACTTAGGTAACACAAAGTACATTAAGACCATCACACACTATATTAATTTATTAATTCATTGCTCAATGGCCTAGAACTTATGCTCACATGTAGATTGCTGAAACATGAAGGAATACTTTCCTCAGTCTACATAATCTACATGTACACTGACAAGCAAGAAGGTAAAACATTTTTGCACTTTTGACTTTCAGGCTCCATACCTCACCATTCACTACAGCTTTGAACATGAAGCTGCCATCATTTTATAGACAATCAGCCTTGCCATCTCATACATAAATTTGACTTGCAACTATTTAGTTACACAGGTTTGAATCGAGGAGCAGCCATGAAGAAGATTTCCCAAGAAAAGAAAAGCAGCATCATCTAGCTCATTGACAGCGGTCTCTCGGCCAAGAAAATTGCCAAACTGCATCATGTGAGTGCCAATACAGTTGGAAGAATACAAAATTACATCCATCCATTCCAAAGCCAAGAGGTAGACATCCAGGCAAATTATCCGCGTCAACAAGTTGACTCCTAACAAGGTCTATCAGTTCTGGCAGTGGAGGTGGCTCATATGCTTCATAATAGTGAGATCACAGATGTCCATGCAAGCATCATATGGGGTGCATTACACAAGTTTGGAATGGTGGTCCAAAAAAGATGAAGAAGCCTTGGGTTCAATATTGTGATAAGAAGCATCGGCTCCAGTTTGCCAAAAATTCAGAAAAAGCAGACAGCAGAAGATTGGAAATGGGAGATTTGGAGCGATGAGATTAAAGTCAATAGACTGGGCTCTGAAGGGTGCAAATTAATCTGGGAGAGTCACGGAAAAAGGGGGCTGACCAGGAAATTAAAGGAACCTTCAAGTTCGGTAGAGGAAGCCTGATGAAATGTGGTCGTTTTACAGCCAAAGTCTGGATACTTGGCCAGGGTTGTTGGTGGTTTCGGTGCTGACGTATATGTGAGTATCCCATAAGATGACAAGATATAAATTGCCGAGCACAAGGGTATATATTAGAGATAGTGCTAGTGGAAAGGAGTATTGCAACTCCCTGAAACTAGTATATATGTATTCCACAGCACACAAGGACAATAAAAGAAGATTTTTTTCATTTGCATAATTCTTTATGTGAATCAAGTTTATATAATATAAGTTCCATACATGTTTTTTACATAAATTTGCATCATTTTACAAGATATTTACAAAACTGAATTTTTAGTAGGGAGAAACTGTGATCAATTTTATAACAGACGTTTCGGTTGATTCCAACCTTTCTCAATTAGATCACAAGTTGGGTAAAGGCCATAGAAATTGATGCAAAAAGATGAATGGAACAGGAAGACAAAACAGATGGTGTTGCTGGACCGCGGCAATGGAATGTTGTGTGCATAAAGCTTGGTGTGGGAGGCACGAAGGGCGCAGGTTACGGCCACTGTGGACAAGTGGAAGGAGAGTGGTCCTAGATAGATAGGTCCTAGATAGATAGGTCCTAGATAGGACCGCTCTCCTTCCACTTGTCCTCAGTAGCCGTAACCTGCGCCCTTCGTGCCTCACACACCAAGCTTTATGCACACAACATTCCATTGCCGCGGTCCTGCAACACCATCTGTTTTGTCTTCCTGTTCCATTCATCTTTTTGCATCAATTTCTATGGCCTCTACCCAACTTGTGATCTAATTGAGAAAGGTTGGAATCAACCGAAACATCTGTTATAAAATTGATCACAGTTTCTCCCTACTAAAAAATTCCGTTTTGTAAATATCTTGTAAAATGATGCAAATTTATGTAAAAAACACGTATGTAACTTATATTATGTAAACTTGATTCACATAAAGAATTATGCAAATGAAAAAAATCTTCTTTGATTGTCCTTGTGTGCTGTGGAATACTTATCCCATAAGATGAGTTACTAGGTATACTCAAGTACTATGGGTATGGGTACTATGGGTACGTCAAGATTGGTTCAATTACAATGAAGCAGAGTTACTGGACTAGCCCCCGCAGTCCCCACACCTCAACCCAATGGAAAGCTGTAAGTATACTTAAGTTGGTTGACCAGTATGCACCAACATTGGGAATGTATAGAAGAGACCTGGGTTCAGATTTCGATCAAGACATGCTTGAACCTGATGGAGAGCATGTCCAGAAGGATTCAGACAGCGTTGAAAGCCAAAGTTGGATTTAAAAAATGCTAACAAAATAATACATTTAGATTTTTAGGAGCAAAATTGTAACAATGCAGTTATATGACAAGCAAAACTAGTTAAATTTATGTATAAGAGTCAAGATGATAATCTATTAAATGATGGTAATCTCCCATTCAAAGCTGTAATCATATTGATCAAAGTGTTATATGAACCCCATAATGATATCAATAAAAATGTTAACTAGTATTGAGCAATTATTATCGACAAAGTTGAAATCGGCACGGTTTTTATGTTGATCGGATTTTATAGATCACGCGATAATTTAGGTGAAAATCTGCGCATAATCTATTAATATTGCGCCATTTTCGCCGCTTCCTGTCATTTTGGCGGCCAGAAAATCAGCTTACAGAATAGAGCAGGGGGAGCTGTGTGTGCGACGTCATGACTGGGATGTGTATGGTTGCGATTGGCTGTAAAAATCACATGACCTCGTTTAACATAGAACAGCCCTTCCTGTTCATGATCAGTGTGCGTCAGTGTCTCATCGGAGGAGGACCTGCGCCTGGCCTCGGTCCAAACAGCTCAGCAACAAGCTCAGCGAAATTGTTCTACTCGTTCACACAGACAGCTATGCTTTTAGCTGTGAACATTAGAACTTAGGTAGATTAGAGATTTGCAGATTTTAGATACTTAGGCTGAGAATTTTAAAGGAGCATCTAGCCCTGTAAAGTCACGGGGGAGAGCGGGGGGGGGGGGACAAGCTCTTTAAAGGATAGTGGATATTGTGCAGCCCAGACATTGTTTAGACCCTGCATTGGAAAGGGTTTTTATTAACAGTTTTCTGTTGAAATATTACTTGTATGTTGTGCAGCCTGAACTTATATTAGGATACAGATCTTTTCTAGTAACTGCAGGTGTATTTGTTAGGTGCAAAACTCCACTTTTATTATCCGTATACATTTCAGATACGTGTTTTTTCACTTTTGCCCAGTCCAGCTTTGTTGATAGAGGCACCTTGCACTTAAATTTGAATACAGCAATTTTGTCGTCACCGCAGGTGTATTTTTAGGTGCAAAAAAATACCGTTTATTATCCGTATACATTTCAGATACGTGTTTTTTCACTTTGGCACAGTCCAGCTTTGTTGATAGAGGCACCTTGCACTTAAATTTGAATACAGCAATTTTGTTTTGATTTGAGGGATTTCAGAATAGCTGTGATTTGCCGTCTTTTAATAAGAGACTTTCCAAAACTCTTCCATACCTTCTCAAATTTTTATCTTTCTGAACATGGAGCGAAATGCAGGTGGTAAGCGAGCAAAGAGGGGGGTAGGACATGGAGGTAGAGGTACGAGAGAAGGTGCTCCTTCCAGTGCTGGCGACAACACGCATGCCAGCGGATCGTCGGTTGCAGGACCGTCAGGCCTGTCATCGCTGGGTCAGGGCCCTGTGAATCTCAGTAACGAACAGTGTCGCCAATCTGTTCTTCAGTGGTTAATGCAACCTGCATCCAGCAGTCTTACCTCCTCGTCCTCCCAGTCACGGCCACAAATGTCGTCATCAGCATCATCAGCATCCGTCCAACATGAAGCGAAGGCAGCCCAAATGTCAACTCGTGTACCCACCACTGTGGATAATCCATTTTCTGAAGACCTCTTTGATGACAAAATGCGGTTGGGGTCAGAAGGCATTTCCAAAGACCAAGAGGCCAAAGAGGATGATTTTGTCTGCTCTGACGCCCAGTTACTGATGCCATCAGAGGAGGAGAAGGAAGCCGGTCAATCGGCAAAAATCCCAGGCGGTCGGCAACGCCTTGCAGTGCCTCTTGCTTGTAGCCCGCAGCTCCTGGATGCAGAAAGTCAGGACGACCAAGTCACCTGTGTTGATGATGATGATGATGATGATGATGATGACGACATTGCGGATCCATCGTGGTCTTTTCCGCAGAATTTGCTTGCGAGCGCTTCATCACTGGACGAGGAGGAAGACGATGGGGTAATGTGAATACGGGTCCCGCCTAAAAAAGGGAGAGGGCAGTTGTATAAGTCAGCTGATATGATTCCGCCAGCCACGGTCAGCGGAAACCCCGCTCCTCGCTTATCGCCGTCAAAAAGGTCCAGGACCTCTCAAGCCTGGGCCTTCTTTGAGCAAGCCTCTGATTCACCCAGCGATGTCATATGCCGCCTTTGCCGTAAACGCATAAGTAGAGGCAAGAATCTTAGGTGTTTAACCACCACCAACATGTCTAGTCACATGCAGCGAATGCATGAGTTGAAATGGAGGCAACACTTGGCCAAAAAAGGCCAGACCGACGCCGGGCTTCCAACCACTGTCACACCCTCTGTCTCCGCCTCCTCCGCCACCACCAAGCGTTCCTCAGCTGCCCATGTCTCTCAGAGTCATGATCAGGGATCAGCCTCCGCTTCAGCCTCCACCGTCGCCCGAGTACCACCAGCACCACCAGAGACCCATCCTACCCCTTCTCCTCCCGCCAGTTTGACGACCTGCATGCCGTACAGTGGCCAGTCTAGCAGCCAGCCTTCTGTCTTCCAGGTTTGGGAGCAGAAGAAACACTTTAACCCAAACCATCCCAAAGCCAAAAGCCTGAATGTCGGCATTGCCAGGCTTTTGGCCTTGGAAATGTTGCCTTTCCGTCTGGTGGACACAGATGGGTTCCGCCACATCATGGTCCTTCCCAGAGTGCAGCGTGCACCCTTTATCTTACAGGAGTGGTGAGCTGGCATATGTGCCTTCCTTGCTTCAACATCATGGTCCTTGCCTGCCCCCAATACCAGATGCCGAGCAGGCATTTCTTTGCCAGAAAAGCCATCCCTGCCCTGGCCAGCCACATGTCATCTAAAATTTCAAGCGCGTTGTCTGCATCTGTGTCCGGAAAAGTCCATCTCACCACCGACACATGGACTAGTAAGCACGGCCAAGGCCGCTATATCTCTTTGACAGCTCACTGGGTGAGCTGGGTGGATGTCTCTGGGGGTGACGGTGGCTCTCAGGCTTGGCGCACGCTCTTCAAAACCACAGGGATGGTGCAGGGTTCTTTCCTCCAAGGTCCTCTGCTGGCATCACGGGCCCAGAGAACCTAGGCCGTGTTGAAATTAATCTGCCTTGGAGACAGTCCACACACAGGTCAGGAGCTGTGGACGGCTCTCCGCAACGAGACCGAGCGCTGGCTGGGTGACAAGAACCTTGTGCCAGGCAAGGTGGTGTGCGATAACGGGCGAAATCTGCTGGCCGCCTTTAAGATCGGTAGGCTGGAGCACATCCCTTGCCTGGCACATGTCATGAACCTCGTCGTCCAGAAATTTCTAAAGAGCTACCCGGGTCTGGACTGCCTGCTGAGGAAGGCTCGAGGTCTGAGTTCGCACTTCCGCCGTTCGCACCCTGCTTCGTCCCGCCTGGCTGCGTTACAGCGTCAGCTCGGCCTCCCCGTCAACCGTCTCATTGTTGACGTGGCAACACGCTGGAATTCCACCCTCCACATGCTCCAGCGATTGTGGCAGCAGCGCAATGCCATTACGCAGTACGAAGTGACACATGGCCTGACAAGCAGCGGTGCGGACCTCGGGGTGTTGAGCCACCGAGAGTGGAGGCAGGTGAAAGAGCTCTGCACCATCCTTGCCAGTTTTGAAGAAGCCACCAAAATGGTCAGTGCGGACAATGCCCTTGTCAGCATGAGCATTGTGGTGATCTTAGTTCTGGAACGATCGTTGGACACTCTGAAACATCAGGTTCCACCAGCGACGGAGGAGGAGACGGACACAGATGCGGACACGGAGCCTTTCTCTCCGTCGAATCCACAAGGCCCGACAGTTTCACAATTTTATCGGTCTTCATTAGGCAGTGGTTCGGGGTCCAGGGCTTAGTGCAAGGCAGCGCCTCAGCTCTCAGGGTGCATCATCTGAGGCAAGTTAGGTCTGTGTTGAAGCTGTGCCGGAGGAGGAGGAGGAGGAGGAGGAGGAGGAGGAGGAGGAAGAGGTATTCCTAGACACCGACGTTACCGACGTCCCTGCCTTGGAAAGAGGTTGGCGCGAATTTGAGGTGGAGGAGGAAGATGAGGAAGATCAGTTTGCTAGTGCCCCTCGACCCAGAGGCTTGGGAAATCAAGGCCCCATCTCTCACATGAGTGCTTGGATGCTCCATTTCCTCCAACATGATCCTCGCATTAAGGCCATCAAAATGAACAACAGTTACTGGGTGGCCACCCTCCTGGATCCCCGGTACAAAACAAAACTCAGCACTTTCCTTCCACCCACCCAAATAGAGAGTAAAATGCAGGAAATGGAGACCTTGTTGATTGATCAACTGGAGACATCTGTTGCGTCTGCTTCACGTTCTTCAAATGTCACGGTGGAACAACGTCAGCGACGTGACAGCAGTAGAGTGCCAAGTAGCCGTAGCGACAGCAGCAGCAGCAGGCAAGGTGGCAGAAGCCTAATGGGTGACCTCTGGCAATCTTTATTTACCACCTCACCAACGCATGCAATGCAGGGCACACATCCAACACACAGAGACCAGCTTAAGATCATGGTGCATGACTATCTGCGTCTCAACACCGATGTTTTTGTATGTGTTCCGGACCCAATAGACTTCTGGGTATCCAAAATGGATGAATGGCCCAAGCTCGCTCGCCACACCATAGAGGTGTTGTTCTGCCCAGAAGCCAGCATCATATCTGAGCGGACCTTTAGCACAGCTGGAGGATTCATTACAGACAAACGCATCCGGCTTTCCACAGATAATGTGGATCGTTTGACATTCATCAAGATGAATCAGGCATGGATCTCTAATGATGTTGTGGCCCCAATTGCTGAGGTCACCAATTAGTTGCCGGTCTACTTCACATCCCTCTTCAAACAGAAATGGTCCTTTTGAAAACTTTTTTTTAAAATGATCATTTCTTGACAAAACTGTATTCCATTTACTCACTTCATCTTTAGAATTTTACGCATTGTCAATGGTTTTGGGGTCATGTTGCTGTGAGGTACAGCTATAATCATGGTCCTTTGGAACAGAAATGTGGCTTTTAAGTGGCATTTCTCCCTCACAATTTTGAACAGTGGCTGAGAAGTAATTTTTATAATTTTTTGGGGTCATGTTGCTTTGAAATGCAGCAATACTACACATCCTATTATAAAAAAAAATGTTGTTTCTAACAGACATTTGTTCTTCACAATTGTCAAAAGTGGCTCAAGGATCATGTTTTGAATTTTTGTGGGCATTTTGCAGTGAAATGCAGCTAGACTACAGGTCCTATTGTAAAAAATGTGGTTTCTAACAGACATTTGTTCTTCACAATTGTCAAAAGTGGCTCAAGGGTGATGGTGCTGTCAGAAACAGGAATAGGTAGGACACTGTTAATGGACACATATTGTAAAATTGTTTTTGCAAGATCTTTAACAGAGCTAGCAATCCCTGTAGTGAGACAACCCATTTAATACAATTAAAAAAAAGAGAAACAAAGACGTGGTGGGATTCCATCCTATTTTAAAAATGTGTTTTCTAGAATTAAACTACTAAAAAACTTGCATGTACAAAATAGCTGGTACAAATATTCCTTTGAATTGTACAAGGGAGGTACAGGAAGACTTGACCAGATGTAGGTTATTCAGAGGACATGGAGTATGGAGCACGGACAGAGAATAAAGAACAGAGACCATTTCCTCCAGCACGTTGAGTAAAACGAGAAAAAGAATGCCAAGAAAAAGGGCACCTGGGTGGAACAGGAACATCAACCACCAGCATTTCCAAGTGAAGCTCAATTGGTCCGCACTCATACGGAGGGGCAAGCGCTACCCAGGTCTTGACTGTGTACTGAGGAAGGCTGGAGGTCTTACCTCACACTTCCGCTTCCGCACTCTGCTTCAGCACGACTGTTTTCGTTGCTGCGTCATAAGGGCATTTTTACCGTGTTAATAGATGACGGACGCCAGCCTGGGCTCTCACCGCACCCACTGTAACTCCGGCCCTGGCAGCTGAACCTGCGTGTTAATAGATGACAGACGCTAGCCTGGGCTCTCACCACACCCACTGTAAGTCTGGCCCTGGCAGCTGGACCTCCGTGTTAACAGATGGCTGATGGCAGCACTGGCTCTCACCGTTAGGGGCAATCAGGAGAGCTTCAAATTTCTCTAAAAAATCAGATTTTGAAAAAGGTGATTTCTGTGAGGTTAAGTAGTGTCAAAAAGGGCTCCAGGGCTGGACACAAATTGCACAATTTGAGGCTTAAAATTTTCTGGGGCTGGAGTCACTATGGGGTCGCATCATTTGATCTCCAGGGGAGTCTGTCCCTAATCACTGAAGAGGAAAAATGAAACCATTGAATTGATTGGCTGAATCACTCTCAGAAGCCAGGAGGGCAAATGTCTTCTCAACTAAGAAGTGTTTTGGGGATGATTAGGACATTTTTATTACTTATGGGCTGTGCAGATGAATTAACACATCTACACGTGTAAAAAACACCTTTAAAAACTGCAGGGAGGGGTGTATGTTGTATGCTATCACACTTGAAATAAAAGCAAAATGATAATAATGTAAAACTATAAATAAAACTTCCCTAAATAAATTCTGTAAACAAGTGTCAGTTACCAAAAAATATACTAAATGACAGTCACTGTACAAAATAGCATAGTGCCACTGTGTGATCTGTGGGTCAAACAGGTTTAGGGGTCATGCTGTGGTACAGGACAGGTAGAGACAATGTCCAGTGAAACGAAAATGGTGGTTGAAAGACTCCTGTTTCCGGCACTTTTGAATCTGGGGTCATGCAGGTTTGGGGCTCATGCTGTGGCCCAGGACAGGTATAGTCAATGTCCAGTTCAACTAAATGGTGGTTGAAAGACTCCTTTTTCCGGCACTTTTGAATCTGGGGTCATGCAGGTTTGGGGCTCATGCTGTGGCCCAGGACAGGTATAGTCAATGTCCAGTTCAACTAAAATGGTTGTTGAAAGACTCCTTTTCCGGCACTTTTTAATCTGGCGTCATGCAGGTTTGGGGCTCATGCTGTGGCCCAGGACAGGTATAGTCAATGTCCAGTGAAACTAAAATGGTGGTTGAAAGACTCCTTTTTCCGGCACTTTTGAATCTGGGGTCATGCAGGTTTGGGGCTCATGCTGTGGCCCAGGACAGGTATAGTCAATGTCCAGTGAAACTAAAATGGTGGTTGAAAGACTCCTTTTTCCGGCACTTTTTAATCTGGGGTCATGCAGGTTTGGGGCTCATGCTGTGGCCCAGGACATGTATAGTCAATGTCCAGTTCAACTAAAATGGTGGTTGAAAGACTCCTTTTTCCGGCACTTTTGAATCTGGGGTCATGCAGGTTTGGGGCTCATGCTACGTTCCAGGACAGGGATATCCAATGTCCAGTTCAAGTAAAATGATGGTTCAAATTATACTGCCTTCTGGCACTTTTTAATTTGTGGGTGATGCAGGTTTAAGGGTCAGGCTGTGGTACAAGACAGGGATAGTGAATGGTCTGTGACTTTTTTTCTGTGGCTTTTATAACCTAAGTGTGTTGCCTAAGATGTAGCACATATCCATTTGACTGTTGTGTATGTTAATTCCAGCTTCTCCAGCCCTGTTTGGGTGTAATAATGAAGGTGTTGTTCCTCTCCCATAGATTTTAATGGTCATTGGCGATAATCTATTATCGACTATCGGAAATCGTCTTGATAATTGCCGATATCGACTATCGACCCGATGACGATAGTCAACGTAATCGCTCATCACTAATGTTAACTCATCCCACAAAAAACAAGCCCTTAATCAGCTTTATGTAAGGAGAATTAAAAAAGTTATAGCTATCACACTATGGCAACATAAAAATAATTTTTTTTATAAATACATTTCTGTAGTGTAAAGTAATAAAGCATAAAAAACTATATAAAATTTATATAATTGTAATATCATAGTAAAATGATTCTGTCTTTTATGCTTCATGGCAAATGCTGTACAAATGAAGCCCAAAAAACAATGGTGGAACTGCTGCCATTTTAATGGCCCAATGCCAAAAAAAACTATGAAACACCTGTACACCGAAAATGCGCAGTACACCCCTAGATGAAAACACACCAAAAATAGGACATTACGTACTTAGAAAATACCACCATTTTGGGCCTTGTTCACAGCTCAATGGCTGGACTAAACTGGGCCCAGAAGCAGGCATCTCTAGCCTTATATGCTCCTGGGAAAAAAAGCTGACAGGTGCAGCTGATTGCTGAATAACAACTCAAAGATCCCACAGCTAGGGGAACACTTAAATGATACAGACTGCACATTAGCTTGGTACCTGTTCACACCAGTATGCAGAAAAAACACAGTATAATGCATGGAGAGACTGCAGAAATGCAAAAATACCCATTAAACAACCACTCACACATCCTCAGGGCATGAGGGGGGTGGCTGCCGGTATTACAATTGCATATAGATAAAGCAATACATAAGGGTGCAAACGTGTGGTGCACCATGCTGGCTTACAGCCTCTTAGTGACGCCCATACTAACTGATTAGGTGGGCTGCCCAGCACTTCTGGGCATCCAACACAAAACATAGTCACCCTTATCTCCCAGCACTGTTGGGCAGAAAAAAATGTCACACTGGAAAAATGGTAAATATGAGGTATTAGTTGGTACCGGCGCCCCAAATACGCAAGCTCGCAAGCCTCGTCACGGCTCCTTACACTACTCCCTAAACTAATAATTTACAAAAAAAACACACAAAATAGGACATTACTTACTTAGAAAACACCACCATTTTGGGCCTTGTTCACAGCTCAATGGCTGGACTAAACTGGGCCCAGAAGCAGGCATCTCTAGCCTTATAGGGTCCTGGGAGAAAAAAGCTGACAGGTGCAGCTGATTGCTGCAAGGCAAAAAATGGTGGTGTTAACACCCCTAGATGAGATCCCTGAGTGTTGTTGAGTCCAAAATGGGGTGAATTCTGGAAGGTTTCACCCGTTCTGGTACTTTGGGGGCTTTGCAAATGCGACATGGCACCACCAAAATCTGTGTTCCAAAACCCAAATAGCACTTCCTCCCTTGTATGCCCTCGCTTACGCCCAAACAGCAGTTTACACCCATATATAAGGTATTGCCGAACTTGGAAGTAATTGCATAACACATTTTGGTGTGTTTTTTTCCAGGATTCCCTGTAATAATGAAACATTTCCAGCTAAAACTGCAGATTGTTTAAAAAAAAAGTTTAATTTTCACAGCCTAAGGCTTTAAAAAATTTGTGATATACCTGTGAGGTCAATATACTCACTACACCCCTGGATGTATTCCTTAAGAGGTGTAGTTTCCAATATGGGGTCATTTTATGGGTGTTTTTTAACCTTAGGATTAGTGTTGAGCGATTATTATCGACAAAGTTGAAATCGGCACGGTATTTACGTTGATCTGATTTTTTAGATCACGCGATAATTTAGGTTAAAATCTGTGCATAATCTATTAATATCGCGCCATTTTCGGCGCTTCCTGTCATTTTGGCAGCCAGCAAATCAGCTAACAGAATAGAACAGGGTGAGATGCGTGTCCGACGTCATGACTGGGATGTGTATGGTTGTGATTGGCTGGAAAAATCACATGACCTCGTTTTACATAGAACAGCCCTTCCTGTTCATGATAAGTGTGTGTCAGCGTTTCATAGCAGTAGGACGTGCGCTCTGCCTCTGTCCAAACAGCTCAGCAAACAGCTCAGCGAAATTATTCTATTTTTTCACAGAGACAGCTCTACTTTTAGCTGTGATCCTTAGAAGTTAGTTAGATCAGAGATTTGCAGATTTTAGGTAGTTAGGCAGAGAATTTTAAAGGAGCATCTACCGCTGTAAAGTCACGGGGGAGAGCGGTAGACTTATTATCAGTATACATTTCAGATAGGTGTTCTTTTTCAATTTTGCACCGTCCAGCTTTGTTGATATAGTCACCTTGCAGTTAAATTTGAATACAGCAATTTTGTAGTCACCACAGGTTGATTAGGTGCCAAAAAAATACCTTTTTTATCCGTGTACATTTCAGATACGTGTTTTTTCTCATTGGCACAGGCCTGCAGTCGTGATAGAGCCACCTTGCAGTTAAATTTTGAATCCAGCAACTTTGTAGTCACCAGAGGTGTACTGATAGGTGACAAAAATAACTTTTAATATCCGTTACATTCAGACAGGTTTTTTTTTTCACCTTATGTCAGTCAAAGCTTTGTTGATAGATCTACTTTGCAGTTAAATTTGAATACAGCAATTTTGTAGTCACCTGTGGTGAATTGATAGGTGCCAAAAAAATACCTTTTATTATCCGTGTACATTTCAGATATGTGTATTTTTTCACTTTGGCGCAGGCCAGCTGTGTTGATAGAGCCACCTTGCAGTTAAATTTGAAAACAGCAAGTTCGTAGTCACCACAGGTGAATTGATAGGTGCCAAAAATACCTTTTATTATCCCGTATACATTTCAGACAGGTGTTTTTTTCACTTTTGGTCAGTCAAGCTTTGTTGATAGATCTACTTTGCAGTTAAATTTGAATACAGCAATTTTGTAGTCATCCCAGGTGAATTGATAGGTGCCAAAAATACCTTTTATTATCCCGTATACATTGCAGACAGGTGTTTTTTTCACTTTTGGTCAGTCAAGCTTTGTTCATAGAGCTACTTTGCAGTTAAATTTGAATACAGCAATTTAGTAGTCACCACAGGTGAATTGATAGGTGCCAAAAAATACCTTTTATTATCCCGTATACATTTCAGACAGGTGTTTTTTTCACTTTTGGTCAGTCAAGCTTTGTTGATAGATCTACTTTGCATTTAAATTTGAATACAGCAATTTAGTAGTCACCACAGGTGAATTGATAGGTGCAAAAATTACCTTTTATTGTCCCGTATACATTTCAGATACGTGTTTTTTTCACTATGGCACAGGCCAGCTTTGTTGATAGAGCCACCTTGCAGTTAAATTTGAATCCAGCAATTTTGTTTTGATTTGAGGGATTTGAGAATAGCTGTGTTTTGCCATCTTTTAAAAAGAGACTTTCCAAAACTCTTCCATCCCTTCTCAAATTTTTATATTTCTAAAACATGGAAAAAAAATTTAGGTGGTAAGCGAGCAAAGGGGGGGTAGGACATGGAGGTAGAGGTACGGAGAGAAGGTGCTCCTTTCCATTTCGGGCGACAACACGCAGGGCCAGCGGTTTGTCAGTTGCAGGACCGTCGGGCCCTGTCATTGCTGGGTCAGGGCCCTGTGAATCTCAGTAACGAACAGCGTCGCCAATCTGTTCTTCAGTGGTTAATGCAACCTGCATCCAGCAGTCTTACCTTCTCGTCCTCCCAGTCACTGCCACAAATGTCATCATCAGCATCATCAGCATCCGTCCAACATGAAGCAGCCCAAATGTCAACTCGTGTACCCACCACTGTGGATAATCCATTTCTGAAGACTCTTTGATGACAAAAAGCGGTTGGGGTCAGAAAGCATGTTAAAAGATCAAGAGGCCAACGAGGATGATTTTTCTCTGCTCTGACGCCCAGTTACTGATGCCATCGAGGGGTGAGAAGGAAGCCGGTCAATCGGCAAAAATCCCCGGGCGGTCGGCAACGCCTTGCAGTCCCTCTTGCTTGTAGCCCGCAGCTCCTGGATTTCAGAATGTCAGGACGACCAAGTCACCTGTGTTGATGATGATGATGACAACATTGCGGATCCAACGTGGTCTTTTCAGCAGAATTTGCTTGCGAGCGCTTCATCACTGGACGAGGAGGAAGACGATGGGGTAGTGTCAGTACGGGTCCCGCCTCAAAAAGGGAGAGGACGGTCGCAGAAGTCTGCTGATATTATTCCGCCAGCCACGGTGAGCGGAAACCCCGCTCCTCACTTATCGCCATCAAAAAGGTCCAGGAATTCTCAAGCCTGGGCCTTCTTTGAGCAAAACCCCTGATTCACCCAGCGATGTCATATGCCGCCTTTGCTGTAAACGCATAATTAGAGCAAGAACCTTAGGTGTTTAACCCCCACCAACATGTCTAGTTTACATGCAGCGAATGCATGAGTTGAAATGGAGGCAACACTTGGCCAAAAAAGGCCAGACCGACGCCCGGGCCCCCAACCACTGTCACACCTCTGTCTCGCCTCCTTTCCCCCTCCGCCACCACCAAGCGTTCCTCAGCTGCCCATGTCTCTCAGAGTCATGATCAGGGATCGCCTCCGCTTCAGCCTCCCCCGTCGCCCGGTACCACCAGAACCACCAGGGGACCCCTCCTACCCTTCTCCTTCCGCCCGTTTAATGACCTGCTGCTGTACAGTGGCCAGTCTAGCAGCCAGCCTTTTGTCTTCCAGGTTTGGGAGCAGAAGAAACACTTTAAACCCCAAAACCCTCCCAAAGCCCAAAAGCCCGAATGTCGGCATTTTCCAGGGGTTTAGGCCTTGGATATGTTGCCTTTCCGTCTGGTGGACACAGATGGGTTCCGCCACATCATGGCCCTTGCCTGCCCCAATACCAGATGCCAAGCAGGCATTTCTTTGCAGAAAAAGCCGTCCTTGCCCCGGCCAGCCACGTGTCATCTAAATTTCAAGCGAGTCGTCTGCATCTGTGGGCCCGGAAAAAGTCCATCTGACCACCGACACATGGGCTAGTAAGCACGGCCCAAGGCCATATATTTTCTGTGACAGCTCATGGGTGAGCTGGGTGGATGTCTCTGGTGGTGACGGTGGCTCTCAGGCTCGGCGCCCCGCTCTTCAAAACCGCAGGGATGGTGCAGGTTTCTTTCCCCCCCAAGGTCCCCTGGTGCCATCACGTGCCCAGAGAAACCAGGCCATGTGAAAAATTTAAACTGTCTTGGAGGGCCGTCCACACACAGCTCAAGAGCTATGGACGGCTCTCCGCAACGAGACCGAATGTGGCTGGGTGACAAGAACCTTGTGCAAGGCAAGGGTGGTGTGCGATAACGGGCGAAATCTGCTGGCCCCCCTTAAGATCGGTAGGCTGGAGCACATCTCTTGCCTGGAACATGTCATGAACCTTGTCGTCCAGAAATTTCTAAAGAGCTATCCGGGTCTGGACTGCCTGCTGAGAAAGGTTCGAAGTCTAAGTTTGCACTTCCGCCGTTCGCACCCTGCTTCGTCCCGCCTGGCTGCGTTGCAGCGTCAGCTTGGCCTCCCCGTCAACCGTCTCATTGTTGACGTGGGAAACACACTGGAATTCCACCCCCCACATGCTCCAGCGATTGTGGCAGCAGTGCAATGCCCTTACGCAGTACGAAGGGACACATGGCCTGACAAGCAGCGGTGCGGAACTCGGGGTGTTGAGTCACCGAGAGTGCAGGAAGCGTGTGAAAGAGATCTGCACCATCCTTGCCAGTTTTGAAGAGGAAGCCAAGAAATGTGTCAGTGCGGATAATCGCCTTGTCAGCTTGGAGCATTTGTGGTGATCTTAGTTCTGGATACGTCGTTGGAACACTCTGAAACAACACAGGTCCCGCCAGCGACGGAGAGGAGACGGACACAGATGCGGACCACGGGAGCCTTTCTCGTCCGTCAAATCCAAAGGCCCGACAGTTTCACATTTCATCGGTCTTCATTAGCAGTGGTTCGGGGTCCTGGGCTAGTGCAAGCGGCGCATCAGCTCTCAAGGGTGCATATCTCAGGCAAGTCTGGACTGTGTTGAAGCTGTGACGGAGGAAGAGGCGGAAGTGGAGGAGGGAGGAGGAGGTATTACAGGACCACCGACGTTACCGACGTCCCTGCCTTGGACATGAGTTGTCGCGATTTGAAGGCGGAGGAGGAAGATGAGGAGATCAGTTTGCTATTGCCCTCTGACCAGATGCTTGGGGAAATCAAGGCTCCATCTCTCTCATGAGTGATGGGATCTCCATTTCCTCAAAATGATACTCGCATTTAAGCCATCAAAATTATCAACAGGTTCTGGGTGGGCCACCTCCAGGTCCCCGGTACAAACAAAACTCAGCCACTTTTCCTTCTACCAACCCAAATAGAGAGATAAATGCATGGAAATGGAGACCTCTGCTGATTGATCAAACTGGAGGTCATATGTTGCGTCTGCCTTCCACGTTCCTCAAATGACACGGTTGGTGGAACAACATCAGCGACGTGACAGCAGTAGAGTGCCCAAGTAGCCTTTGCGGGCAGCAGGCAGGTAAGGTGGCGATGCCTTATGGGTGACCTCTGGCAATCTTTATTTACCACCTCACCAAACGCATGCAAGCAGGGCACACATCATCCCAACACACAAGAGACAGCTTAAGATCATAGATGCAGACTATCTGCCTCTCAACACCGTTGTTTTTGTTATGTGTTTCTGGAAACAATAGACTACTGGGGATCCAAAATGGAATTGAATGGCCCAAGGCTCGCTTGCCACGCCATAGAAGGTGTTGTCCTGGCCCAGCAGCCAGCGTCATATCTTAGCGGGACCTTCCAGCACAGCTGGAGGAGTCATACAGACAAAAGAATCAGGCTTTCCAAGATAATGTGGATCGTTTGACCTTTCATCAAGATGAATCAGGCATGGGGTCTCTGATGATGTTGTGGCCCCAATGCCGAGGTCACGATTAGTTGCCGGTCTTACTTCACATTCCTCTTCAAACAGATAATGGGTCCTGTTGAAACTTTTTTTTTAAAATGATCATTTCTTACTGCATTTTTATTTCAGTTACCAACAGTTCATTTTGCTGGTTTTGCTGTTGAGGAGACTGTAAAGACAGCAAGGTTTCATGACAACACCGTAATTCCCATTTACTCCTTCATTCTTTAGAAGTTTTCGCATTGTCAATGGTTTGAGGTCATGTTGCTGTTGAGATACAGCTATAGATTTTGGTCCTTTGGAACAGAAAAATGTGTTCTAAGTGGCATTTCTCCATCACAATTTTTAATAGTGGCTGAGAAGTCATATGTATAATTATCTGCGGTATTATGCATGTGAGATACGAGCAATAATCATGGTCCTTTGGAACAGAAATGTCGCTTTTAAGTTTGCATTTCTACCTCACAATTTTTTAACAAGTGTCTGAGAAGTCAATTTTTTTTATAATTTTTTTGGGTCCATGCTGCTTGAAATGAGCAATACTACAGTACATATTCTAAAAAAACTTTTGTTTCTAACAGACATTTGTTCTTCACAATTGTCAAAGTGGCTCATGGGTCATTTTTTGAATATTTGGGGGCTTTTGCTTGTTGACTCATGCAGCGATACTTAAGGTTCCTAGTATAAAAAAATGTTTATATTTTTTTTCTTGTTTCTAACAGACATTTGTTCTTCACAATGGTCGAAAAGTGGCTCAAGGGTCATTGTTTGAATTTCGTAGGGGGGCATTTTGCTGTGACACGGGCAGCTATACTACAGGTCCTATTATAAATAAAAAATGTTGTTTCTAACAGAACAATTTGTTCTTCACGATGTCAAAGAGGCTCATGGGTCATGTTTGAATTTTTTGGGGGCATTTTGCTGTGACAATGCAGCTCTAATACTGGTCCTATTATTAAAAAAAATGTTGTTTTCTATCAGGACATTTGTTCTTCGCACTTGTCCAAAGTCGGCTCATGCGTCTGCTTTGTATTTTTTGGGGCATTTTTGCTGTGACATGAGCTATACTACAGGTCCTAATTATAAAAAAAAATGTTGTTTCTAACAGACATTTGTTCTTCACAAATGTCCAAAAGTGGCTCATGGGTCATGTTGTGAAATTTTTGGGGGCATTTGCTGTGACATGCAGCTATACTTACACGGTCCTGATTATTAAAAATTTTTTGTTTCTACAGACATTTGTTCTTCACAATTGTCAAAGAGTGGCTCAAGGGTGATGGTGCTGTCAGAAACAGGAATAGGGTATAGGACAATGTTAATGGACTCATATTGCAATATGACTTTTTTTTTCAAGATCTTTTAACATAGATACCAATACCTATATTGAGACCAACCACATTTAATTACATTAAAAAAGAGAAACAATATGACTGGTGGGATTCATTCCTATTTTAAAAATGTGTTTTTCTAGAATTAAACATACTAAAAAACAGTGCAATGTACCAAAATAGTGTGTAAAAATATTCATCGGAATTGTACAAGGGAGGTACCAGGAAAACTTGACCAGATGTAGGTTATTTTCAGAGGACATGGAGTATGGAGAGACACGACAGAGAACAAAGTACAGAGGACAATTTCCTCCAGCCGTTGAAGTAAAATGAGAAAAGAATGAAGAAAAGGGCCCTGGGGGTGGAACAGGAGCATTATCCAACCTGTATCTACTATGTGAAAACTCAAATTGGTCCGCACTCATACGGAGGGGCAGCGCTACCCAGGTCTTGACTGTGTAATGAGGAAGGCTGGAGGTCTTATTACACTTCCGCTTACGCACTCTGCTTCAGCATGACTGTTTTCGTTTGCTGCGTTAATAAGGCATTTTTACCGTGTTAATAATGAAGGCGCGCCAAGCTGGGCTCTCACTGCACCCTCTGAACTCCGGCCCGGCCCTGGCAGCAGAACTGCGTGCTAATTGATAAACAGTACGCCTTAGCCTGGTCACTACCGCACCCACTGTAAGGTCTGGCAGCTGGACACTCGTGTGGTTTTCAGATGGCTGACGGCCTCAGCACGGCTCTCACCGTTAGGGGGCAATCAAGGAGAGCTTCAAATTTCTCAAAAAAAATTCAGATTTTGAAAAAGGTGATTTCTGTGAGGTTAAGTAGTGTCAAAAAGGGGTGTCCAGGGCTGGACACAAATTGCAACAATTTGAGGTTAAAAATTTTCTGGGGCTGGAGTCTACTATGGGGTCGCATATTTGATCTCTTGGGGAGTCTGTCCCTAATCAATGAAGAAGGATTTGGAGGAAAAATGAAAAACCATTGAATTGATTGGCTGATAATCAGTCTCAGAGCCTGAGAGGGATAGGTCTTCATCATAACTAGAAGTGTTTTGGGGGATGATTCTAGGGACATTTGTTATTAACGTACTGTGTATAGGGGTGATTTGGTGGGACGAATTAAACACATCTACACGTGTAAAAAAATCTTACCTTAAAAACTGCAGGGGGGGTGTGTATGTTGTATGTTATCACCCTTGAAAAAAAAGCAAAATGGTAATAAATGTAAAACTATAAATAAAACTTCCCTAAATAAATTCTGTAAACAAATGTAAGTTACCAAAAAATTTATAAATGAGGTCAATGTACAAAATAGCAAAGTGCCACTTTGTGATCTCGTGGGTCATACAGGTTTAGGGTCATGTGTGGCCGGACAGGGATAGGTCTATGTCCAGTGAAACTAAAATGGTAGGTTGAAGACTCCTTTTTTTCGGGCACTTTTTAAATGTGGGGGTATGCAGGTTTGGGGCTTCATGCTGTGGCCCAGGACAGATATAGTCAATGTCCAGTGAAACTAAAATGGTGGTTGAAAGGACTCCTTTTCCCGGCACTTTTAAATCTGTGGGTCAGAAGGTTTAATGGTCATACGCGGTCCAGGACAGGTATAGTCAATGTCCAGTCAAACTAAAATGGTGGTTGAAAGAATCTTTTCCTGCACAGTTTAATTATGGGTCATGACAGTTTTACATGGTTCATTACTGTTGGGTACAGGGAAAGATATAGTCAATGTCCAGTTAATAAAATGGTGGTTGAAAGACTTCCTTTTTCACGGCACTTTTAATCTGGGGTCATGCAGGTTTGGGTGCTAATTGCTGCGTTCCAGGACAGGGTTATTCAAGTTCCAGGTTAAAGTAAAATGATGGTTCAAATCTACTGCCTTCTGGCTCTTTTTAAATTGTGGGTCAAGCAGGTTTAAGGGTCATGCTGTGGTTCAAGACAGGGATAGTGATGGTCTGTGATTTTTTTTCTGTGGCTTTTATAAACTAATTGTCTTGCCTAAGATGTAGCACGTATACAATTTGCTTGTTGTGGAAGTTAATTCCAGGCTTCTCATCCCTGTTTGGGTGTTGGTAAGAATGAAGGTGTTGTTCCTCTCCCTTAAGACTTATGGATCATCGGCGATTAAATCTTTTATCGACTATCGGATATCTTATTGATAATTTCCCATATCGACTATCGACCCGATGACGATAGTCAGCGTAATCGCTCATCACTACTTAGGATGCCATAAATCTGTAATGGTGCCTAAAGAAAATCCTGAGGAAATTGAGACCCCAGAGTCCAATAAGTGCTCCTCCTACTCTGAGGCTTGTGGTTGAGCCAAATAGCACACTGGGGTCACTTATGGGATATCTAAAAATCAACAGTTGATGTTGAGTTGCATTCACCTGGTCACATCTATCGTGTTTCAGTGAATAATGAATAAAAATTGAAAATCTGCAAAAAAAGGGACATTTTGAAATTTCACTTACACTTTGCTTTAATTTCTGTGAAATGGGTTAATGAACTTCCTAAATGCTTTTTTGAATATCTTTCTGGGTGTAGTTTCTTAGAAAGAGTCATTTCTGGGGTACCTAACATGCAGAACCCTCAAAGCCACGTCAGAACCGGTCTGGTCCCTAAAAAAAATCCAACTTGCAAAATTTCTTGAAAATGTGAAAAAATTTCTACTCAAATACTATGCCTTATAACGTCATAAAAGATTAAAAAGACATTTAAAAAATTATGCCAACCTACAGTTGACATATGGTAGATGTTAGTTATAAACGATTTTGTGTGGAATAACTATATATCTTACATGCAAAAAATGTTAAACTTTGAAAATGGCAAATTGTTTCAAAATGTTTACAATATTTTGATATTTTTCACAAATAAACAAGAAATTTATGGAAAAAAGTTTCTTTCTATATTAAAGCACAATGTGTCACGAGACAATCTCTGAATCATATGGATAGGTAAAAGTGTCAAAAAGTTGTTCTTACATAAAGTGACAAGTCAGCTTTCAAAAATAGGGCTCTGTCAGGGAGGTTAAAACTGTCTGCAGCGGTAATGGTTATAAAATATTTCATATAACTAAGCATTGCTCAACAACATCAATTTTAGATTATTTTTGTAATAAAATGGATTCAACGCTAGTCTGACATAGTCCAAAGTAGTCCAAAGGGGAAACTTGTAAAATTATAGAAACACTTACCAGCATTTGACTGAAACCTCTCTAAAGTGCATATGGCAGCAAAAATGCTTATTACGGTCCACTGTAGGTTGACCTGCTTTTAGGCAGATAGAAGCCAGTTAAGCAGGTAACCCCCCAAAATAAAGTACTAAAAAGCCAACGCTATTAGCAAGGTAGCCCCCCATTCTATATCTAGGTAGATAGGCTACCCATTAAAATCCCAGTAGGCAGGTAGGGCCACCAGTCATAATGGTCACAGTTGGCCAGTAAAATCGCAAGGGGGGGGGGGGGGGGGGGGGGTGGGGGGGGGGGGTGGGCCCCAGCAGATATGTTGTCTCGGTGCAAACCCAAGTCAGACAGGTAGATAGGGAAGGCCCTAGGTAGGTAGGCAAGCAAGGTCATAAATAGGAATACAGGTAAGATCCCAGGTAGGTAGGTAAGTATGCAGTAACACGCCAGGTACGTAGGTGGTACAACCTCAGGTAGGTAGGCAGGTAAAGTCAGGTAAGTAGGTAGACCATTAAGGCTCTAGGTATCTTAGGTAGGTTGGTAAGTAGATGAGCAGAAAGACAAAGGTAGGACCTCAGGTAGGTAGGAAAGGCTCTAGGAAGGTAGGTATACAAAGCCATGGTAGGGTAGTTGGTATTTGGTCATTAGGTGGATAGGTAGGTAGAACAATAGGTTGATGGGTAGTGTCCCCATTAGTTAAATAAAATAAAATAAAATATTATACTCACTTTTCCTTCATTTCCTTGACAAGCTATAGGCTCCTGCTTTTAAAGTTCAGCACAGGTGGCATGATGCAGTAACAAAATCCCACTACCTGTGTCAGGACTCCACTGTTGCATTATTGCAGGCCTAATGAAGTCTGTGGTCTACAAGGCTTGGTGGGGCAGAGAAATTATGGTTCTCTACTTCACCAAGATCTTTCACTGCTTGCATGCCCCAAGCATGTGCCCTGGAATTTCGGGATGGATGTCTGAACACTCGATACAGCGGTCCTGGGCATTTGGAGATATGCTGCACCTTTGGCCTTCCAGACGGCCACTAGGGATGCTACGGTGGTCATTATCCCCTTAAGAAAAGCTTAATGCCCCATAAGCCTTATTTAAGTCTCTTGTGGTCTATGTATGGTATACACTTTTTAGAACAGTGTATATGGTATATACAAAATAGATTCCGCAGAACTAGCCTGTTTCATTTATTTTACATTTTTAGTGTTATCAACACACAGCTTTGCTTTGCTCAGAGTGGGGCAAATGTTAAAATTGGGAACCACACATCTCAAGTATCTTGGTAAGAGGATTTGACCATTTTCCAAGCCCTATTATCATTGCTGCCTTTGAAGTATCCTACAGGGGAATTGTCATCAAAAATCCCATGCCAATTACTTCCCAATTACAAATATAAATTGAGAAATTCTATCAAAATAAAATTGAGAATGTTTGATTATACCATATGCCTTTGCTTTCATAACTATAGATTCTGAAATTTACACACACCACAATGACTAATTTTTAGGTTGCCATGCATTTTTGGTTATGAGTTATTCATGTTGTTGCCATGGTAAAACTATTGTGCAAAACAGTGAAGCGTTTTTCTCCAGAAACATCTAGCACATTGAACTGTTAATTAATCTCGGTCACGATTCACATGCTCTATATCAAAGGCTCATAAATGACCAGAATACAAATGGAAACATGCAGGGTGCTTTGAAGTGAAAACCAATACAAAACAACAATACCCAATGTAATTCTATTTTTAGCCTGGAGGAAAATTTGCCTTGAATAGCTAACTGGCACTGAATGGAAGAGCCATGTAGCTCAGTGTTACATTAAAGTACAAGATCAGGCTGGTACTCAGTACATAACATATCAAGCAAATGATGTTCTTTCTCCTCCAGGAATAAATTGAACTGGAAGTATATGGTACATAAGTCAGAACCACTCTTGGTTTCACAATTTTTTTTCACGCCTGCTTATCAGCTTTGCAATATATATAGCAACAAATCTTCCGGCGTCATAACAGTACATAGGTACATGGATTCTAAAGGTTTGTTACATGTATGTTTATGTACACCATGTACTTTTACAGTTAAATGTATTTATGAGACAATATGGAAAATAATTAGAGAAAGGAAAGGCAATTTGAGCATTTTATTAAACCCACTGGTTGTTTCCCATTTGTGAATGTGTAATGTAAATGGAAAGGATCTATTTACAAATAATGGCCATAATCCTATATTTGTGCATTTGCGCTAGAAATGCCATGTGGAAATGAACCATGTATAATACAAACCCAATTCCAAAAAATTGGAAAAATGTAAACGGAATAAAACAGAATACAATGATCTTAGAATTCTATCGTATAAGTAATTTGAGCTGCAGATCACGAAAATCACCTTGAACTTTTCCTGTCATTTACCGTTATTCTGAAATCTTCTGTTTGAGCGGGTTTTTTTTTAAATATACTTTTAGGCTGTCCATGTATCATCCAATATATGTGTTGTTATGTAATTTATAGGCAAGCAAAGGCATGAATTCCTTGCATTTCATTGAAATTACAAAACTATAGTGGAATTGTTACCGACTAGGCACACATAGACATGTCTAGACTCTATCTGCAGAGGCTGTAAAATCTGTTTGCAAAGATTCTGCAAGTTACTGTAAATCTAAGCAGCTACTACTACAGTATGATCTGATATAGCTAAAATATCTTGTCAGTGTCAAAAGAGTCGCAATACCTTCTGTTATATATGTGGTGAGTACACGATTAAGCCTCGAAGACGCACCATGACAGCTCTCATCATTTAAATCTATAAGCTGAACTTTGGATGCAAAATCGGTGATCAAGACTCTGTTGTGGCAGAGTGCTGTTGATATTAGAGGTTGACTGAAAAATTTTTGTATGTCAATGCCGTTTGCTGTCCCAATGATATGGCGGGAACAGAGAATCATGTGACCGACTGTTACTTCTATCTAACCAATATCTCTGGTTTCTCTGCTAAGAATAAGAAATCCATCATGAAGCCTAGAGGAGGCAGTCAATGAAGATGTTTCAGTCCATGTTGGGGATCGACACTGATTCCGACATTGAGCCAGTAAATCTGGTGAGCCTCCTCTTATAACAATGCCAGAACTGAACAACTTGGTAGGGACTAACCTACTGGTTTAGTTACTGGTTTCAAGAATTCAAGGATAACATTTGCTATCCCCTGGTACAAAAGTTTCTGTCTTTCGAAACCACCAAGATGACTTGTCACAGTTTTTTGAACAGGTTGACGGCCTGTGCTTCTGCACCGACATTGATGGTTTGCAGCTTCGGGTTGTGAGCATGAGTCTCTTTATTGACTCATCAGTGTTAAGCCTCAAGGCTGTCTTGTTACACAATGGTAATGTTCATCCTTCAATACCTATTGGTTATGCTGCACACAGAGATAAAGGCAATGTAAGCAGATACAATAATACAGACATCATTTTACAGATAATAGCTAAATACAACTTTTAGAATAGTCATTAAAGTAGTTGTGGGTGGGAAGGAAATGTTTCTTCCAGTTCTGGTGAGAGAAAAAGGAAGAGAGAGAAGACAGGAAGTTATATATATTTCTAAACACCACTCTTCTCACAGAAACATTCTATGCATCCACGGACGCTATAAGTCCATCTCCCAAAGACATGTCCCCTTTGCGCAATGCTTCTTACAGTAAAACCACTATGCATACACTTACTCCTTTTGCTTAACCCCGTAACAGGTCGTTCATCTGCAGTGACGCCTTTTGGCGTCGCTGCTGACACCGAGATACAACACAGTCCTGTTCCCAGCGCAGCCTCTACAAGCACTGGAGAGCAGAGGAAACCCCCGCTCCCCGGCGCTTAACCTTCTGATTGCTGTGGTTCGTGATCGCAGTGTAATCAAAGGATTTTCCCCTGCTCTGTCGGGGGATCTGTATACCCGGTGACAAAAACAGAGGGGGGGGAAAGGCTGCCGTCATGCTAGGGACCTAGGTGGCCCCAGGGCACCCTTTGTGCAAGAACCCAAACGATCAGGGAGACTGTGACACCCCCTGTGTCAACTGACACAGTTTTATAATGTACTGCATCAATATGATTTCTTTACATTACTAAGGGTAAAAAAAAAAAAGTAAAAAACATTAAAAAGTGCAGAAAAAAATAAATATAATAAATTTTTGGTGCAAAACACACCCAAAAAAAACGGCGCATTCGTATTGTGTCATGTCGCCCATTGTCTTTAAGCCCTGAAAACTGCCAAAAGCACTAGACAGAGGACAAAAAGAAGAGCACAACTGTACCTTAAGGGTTTGTCATTAAAATCAAAGGTTTGCCCCCCCTTAACTAGCAAGACCCAAATTTTGGAACATAGATAACACTGGCATTTTGGAACAATTTAGACTGAGATTCAGCTCTTTTGGACCTATTCACAAGAAATATGGAACTCGTCTTGATCAAACTATCCTTATACTTAATTTTGTAGTATAATGTTGTACCATGTTAGCCGTAGAAAACTGTAGAAGAGCAAAGAAAACCTTTTAGAGGCTGAGTATATTTGATGGTAAGCTTTCACGAGTAATACTTTTCTTCGTCAGACATGATGTGATACAAGAAACTGAAAATTCACAGATTTTTATTCACATAAGACAGGAGTCTTCAAAGGATTTTCAAATCTTTAAAATTAACAAATTACAATATAGACAATACAGTTATTTAAATTATACTTAAGGTCAAGAAATAAACAATCTGAAAACTTATGAGGCGTGGTAAGAAGATCTTTCACCTTGCTTATGTTTTGGGATCAGGTGGGATTGTGTGAGCATTTTTATCGACAAAATTGAAACGGCCGGTTTTTTTGTTGATCGGATTTTTTTTTGATCACACGATAATTTAGGTTAAATCTCTATAACTTTTAATATCGGCCCTTTTTTGGACTTCCTGTCATTTTGGCGGCCAGAAAATCAGTTACAGAATAGAGCGGGTGAGCTGTGTGTGCGACGTTTATGACTGGGAT